>JAJIBD010004953.1:0-149416 GCA_021461705.1 Cryptotis parvus
GTGTTCCATATGGAAGTACTATAACTCTGGCCACATGATTTCATCTTTAATTAGAGCTGTGTCCGTAGTATTCCACTGTTTCACAATTTCTTGCGCCACTCGTCCCACCCATTTTGACAGTGCTGTGCTCTGCCACTGAGCCATCTGAGCCATATCCCTACCTGCCCCTGCCGCAGTTCCACAGTTTCTCCCTTTCCCTCTTTTTCCTTTCTAATTTTTTCCCCTCTGTGCTTGGCTGTGCTCAGGGCTTACTCCTACTCTGTCATCAGGGATCACTCCTGGTAGACCATAATAGGTTCTAGGATTGAACTGGGTCAGCTGCATGCAAGGCAAGCTCCTTAATCCCTTGTCCTATCTCTTCACCTCCTGCCATAATTTTTGTCCACACATCTGCCCTGGGGCACTTGGATTGTTGCCAAATGTTGACTTTTGTGAATGGCACTGCAGTGAAAGTAAGGAGGCCAAATATCTAATTAATATGTTTTGTTCTTTGTGAATTACTGGTTCGTATGGAAACTCTACTCTATTAATAAATGATTTTGGCCATATCTAGTGGTGCTCAGTGCTTACTTCCGGCTGTGCACCAGGAGTTCCTTCTGGCAGGGCTTGGTGAAGCATACAGGGTGCCGGGAGCAAATTTGAATTGACGCCTACAAGAAAAAATGCCTTCCCCAGTGTACGGTCTCTCTGGCCTCCCTGGTCATAAGTTTTTCTATTTATAACTTTTTTTTTTTTTTTTTTTTTTTGCTTTTTTGGGTCACTCCCGGCAATGCTCAGGGGTTTCTCCTGGCTCTGCACTCAGGAATTACTCCTGGCGGTACTCGGGGGGACCATATGGGATGCCGGGATCGAACCTGGGTCGGCATGAGCCGGAAGCCGCTCAAGGCAAACGCCCTACCCGCTGGGCTATCACTCCCGGCCCCTGAGGTTTTTATTTTTCCATTTATAACTTTTGAGATATATTTGCTACAATTTTCCATAGGGGTTCAACCTGATGATTTTAATGTTAATTTTTTAAGTAATTTTCTTTATTTTGTTTTTGGTCCTTACCTGGCCATGCTCAGGGGTTATTCCTGGCTCTGCATTCAGAAATTACCCTAGCATTGCTCCAGGGACTAAATGGGATGCCGAGGATCAATTCCAGGTTGGCTGCATGCAAGGAGAGTGTCCTACCAACTATACAATTGCTGTGGCCCCAATCCCATTGCTTCTAGATAAAAATTTGTTCTTTTTGAAAGTATCTTCGCGGCCCACCCCCCCTTTAATTAGAAGTGTTTATGCTGGGGCCAGAGCGATAGCACAGCAGGGAGGGGCATTTGCCTTGCATATAGCACGGCCCGGTTCAATCCCTGGCATCCCATATGGTTCTCAAGCACTGCCAGGAGTAATTCCTGAGCAAAAGAGCCAGGAGTAACCCCTGAGCATTGCCGGGTGTGACCCAAAAAAGAATAAAGAAAAAAAGTGTATGCTATTGGAAGATCGAAGATTCTTGTGTGAAGTCTAGGCAAGGCTTAAGTGTATTGGTTCAAGTGCTCAGTTAAAAAATAATGTCGTGAGGACTGGAGAGGGACTGGAGAGACAAGCAGCACATTTCATGCGGTTGTTGAAATTCGGATCTCCTGCTGGTAGTAGTTGTTGACTCTGAGGTTTGATATTAGTTTTACTCCTCTACACCACCGATGTAACCATTAATTACGTCTTGCCCCCTAGCCCCTTTCAGCATCGCAGCTTTAAAAAATACTGGGCTTCTAATCTATCCTCATCGTGTTTGTATAGATTCTTTATTTCTTCCACTTGAAGTTAACATTCCATTTTTTTAAAGAAATGGAATTTACTTATTAACTAATTTTACATATTAACTTATTTAATTTCTTAGTCTTACATGTCAGAAGTCATTTTTTCTTTGCTCTAGTGTCCCTGATAATAGCGTATACAACCTATGTATGGTATGTTTATTGTACTGGTAGTTTTTAATTTTTAAAATATTTTGCTTATGGGGTCACACAGCATTGATCAGGGGGTCACTCCTGGCTTTGAACTCAGGGATCACTCCTGGCGTGCATTAGGCACACATGGGAGGTTCGATCCTACCTACTGTACTATTGCTCTGGCCCTTGGAAGTTCTTTTTTTAAATTGAAAGTTACTTCTTAGTAAATTATGCCCATTAATCCAAATTCTCTGTATGGCAAAGAATAATACTACTTCCTTTTCGAGTTGTCTGGGTTTTATTTTTAAGGTATCCTCTCTGGCTTTCATATGTTCCCTTTTATTTTATTTTTATTTTATTTTATTTTATCTATCTATCTGTCTGTCTCTCTCTATCTATCTATCTATCTGTCTGTCTGTCTGTCTATCTATCTATCTATCTATCTATCTATCTATCTATCTATCTATCCTCTTTTTGGGTTACACCTGGCGATGCTCAGGGGGTTACTCCTAGAACGGTGCTTGGGAGACCATATGGGGTGCCGGGGGATCGAACTCAGGTTGACCATGTGTAAGGCAAATGCTCTACCCGTGCTATTGTCTCGGCCCCTCATGTGTTCCCTTTTAATTATTATATACAACTTTCTTATTCGCTATCCTTCTCATATTCCCTCTTACTTTATAGGGCACACTCAGCTTGGTCTCCTTCTCTATCTTCCTGTTTGACCCTATTTGAACCTGGGTTGGCTGCATTCATACTTAGGGACCTGGGACACTACTTAGGGACCTGGGACACGGTGGTGTGGTGGTGGTGGTGGTGGTGGGACAGGTGCTGGAACTTTGTAAGCCTAAAACTCAACTACGAATAACTCTGAATAACTATGAATCATGGTGCCTTAATAAAAATAAAAATAAATAAAATCAAGCTATTTTTCTTTGCAAAGAGAGAGCTGAGAAAGCAGGAGTAGAGAGATAACACAGTGCTTAAGGTGCCTGCTTGCCTTGCCTGCTGGCTAAGCAGAATTAGATCCCTGGCATAGCATATGGTCCATCAAGCCCTCAGGGTCTTTGAGCACAAAGATAAAGCAAGCCTGAATACTGCTAGGTGTGGCCCAACAACCCCTGACCACTCCCCAAAAGATCACTGTATCACTGTCTTCCCCTTCATCATCGATTTGTTTGGGCACCAGTAACGTCTCCATATGACCTGTCTCACAAGTAGAGCCCAAGGGCACCTGCTTGCTCCAGGAACATAAAGAGCCTCAAACCATTCCATCAGGTCATAGACCTCACCTCATTATCCCAAAAGATAATTGGGATTAAATGAAAGTATAAGGGTCTCAGCACATTACTGTGAATAGTTATACTTTAGGTTAATTTTAGATTAGGTTATGAGTTCTTTCTAAGTATGAGTGAAAACAAAATGCTAGTCCCTGAACTCAAGGAATTTAAGTCTGATCAAGGAAAAACTAAGTATGAATTAGGAAATGTTTCTTCCTTTTTTTTCTCTCTTATTTCTTTTTGCATTCTTTAACTAGGATGCGGTAAGTTCCAGAAGTGCCCTTCCACTCCAGACTGACTAACAACTGTCCAGTCAGAGGAACAAACGGTTGTCATAGGTTATCCAGTCAGAGGAACAAACGGTTGTCATAGGTTATCCAGTCAGAGGAACAAACGGTTGTCATAGGTTATCCAGTCAGAGGAACAAACGGTTGTCATAGGTTATCCAGTCAGAGGAACAAACGGTTGTCATAGGTTATCCAGTCAGAGGAACAAACGGTTGTCATAGGTTATCCTGTCAGAGGAACAAACGGTTGTCATAGGTTATCCAGTCAGAGGAACAAACGGTTGTCATAGGTTATCTGGTGACTGGCGCTTAGTCCAGGAGGGATAAAGTCAGCTGAGGTCCCCTTATTAGTAACCGGACTATTGCCAGTTTGCAGGCCAGAGGGGGGTGTCCAGTGAGGAGTAAAAGACGCTGTTGTTATGCTTATACAAGTCACAGGCCTTGTTTGGCTTTGACAAAAATCTCATTTACTTTTGTACTTGCAAGGTTCTTTTTTTTTTTTTTTAATAATTTCTAGAAACTTGATTTCTTTTGGTGCTACCCTCCCCCACTCTGTTAGGAACCGGATTGGGGCAGCATTAGCCTGAAAGAAGTCTTTCTATTTAGGGAGCTGGAGCCAAGGGCAGGTGATTAGGCCCTCATCTGCTGGAGGGCTGTTCTGGGGGTGTGGAGCCAGGATTGGAATATCTGCCCTGACAGGACAGAAGCTGGGCTTTTTCTGTCCCCTGTTCGGGTCAGAACTGTGAAGAAGCAGTAGATGGGGCTGGGCCCTGAAAAAAAAGCCCTTCATTGTGTTTCTTCAACATCCCGTGTCTGGTACTATTAACCAAGGCTCAGAAAACAAGTTGGACAAACAAGCAAGCAGCCTTCCACTGATGCAAAAGGGATTTCTGGTCCAGCTGAGGTTAAGCGTGCTGTCTGAGGAGGCAAGGGGTGGGTGGGGTGGTGGGGAAGTGGGTTGGGTTTTGGGGTTGGCAAGAGGAAGAAGACTTTGGGATAACATACCTGGCTGCATGAAGACTGGAGGATTAAGGAAACAATCCTTAACTTCGTTTGAAGTTGGTGAACTCTGCCACTGGCTTACTAAGAGACTGACTGCGGTTTACTTTGTAAAGTAGGTGGAATCGTTATGGAGAGACTGATTCTAACCTTTGGGCAACCACGTAGGAAATGAAGTTCCCTCTGGATCTAGGATTCTGTTGGCGACAGAGGGAAGGAGCGCCCATGGGCCGCACCGTTGTGATCTCTTTTGTTGTGGACCTTCTTGTTGGTTAACACTTTGTGCTTGTGCCCAGAAGAGGCAAGGCTGAGGGGCAGGATTGGGCAATGGCTGCACTGTTCCTGACTTGGCAGTGAGCCGGTCTACCTTACGAGCTCACCACTTTGTGTTCTGCAGATCTGCAGTTCACAGATTAGTGTCTCTCCAGGCCTACTCATTAATAACTCCCTGAGCACCTATCTTTGCCCATTACTTTGGCTTGAAAACACTGAGTTCAGGCTGTTTTCATAGGGTGCTATTTGCCTGAAGACCTGGATTCAGTTTTTGGAAGTGCCCCAGGGAGGAGCTTCCTCTCGACCTCAAGGGGAAGGGGAGGTCATTAGGAAGTGGTAGGTGGAGCCACATAACTTCTGTTCTCCTCCCTGTCATCGCACAGCCTTTAGCCTGTCTCTGATCATCTCGAGGCCGTTTTTGGAGAAGCTACACAGGGCTCTAGTGGAGGTTCTTGGGATACTCTTCTTTTAGGAAGGTCAGCAGACGCAGGGGCGCCATGTGGCCCAGTTACCAAGATGAGCACGAGTTCAACACCCACCTGATTTGCCGCATGTGCTGTATGGGTCAGTATTTCTTTTCCCCCTGTCTGGGCCTGGATCCCAAACAGTCCTGTTCTCATTGACTCATAGGTTTGTGTGGGCTTTGAAGCCTCATAGGTGTTACAACCTTTAGCTTGTAAAGTGTGTGGTGGACTACACGGAGGTGCTCTACTTCCTGGGGAACTTTTTCAGTAGCGCTCCAGCAAGAGCTAAGCTCTGGGTGTGATGCTTTTTTTTTTTGTAGAGAAACTGCTTTTATTTCTCTCTGTATCAGGAAACTACTTTTAAGTTATGCTGCAGTTTTGAAAGTCTTGTGGGTGTATTTTTAGCAGAAGTTTGTTGGTTACGGAGAGTACCTCTGAGCAGAGTGGCAGGGGGTGGCAAGTGAGGGACGGAAGGGCGGAGCCATGGCTTAGCTTTCCTCTTCGGGGCTGATTGCTGATTTCTCAGAACTTTATTTTCATGCCAGCGTTGAGGGGAGGGAAAAGGCCAAAGTGCCTAGGGTTAGGATCTGGAGGAGGGATGGAGGTGCCCCTTAAACTCCCGTGATGGCTTAGATTTCTCTCCGAGAAGGGCTGTGTGATCTGCGACCTTAGGCAAGTGCCTTTTCATTTTCAGCCACAGGCTGAAAAAATGGTATCAGACTGCAACTTGTCAGTCTTGGTAAATGGAAAAGATAAGGAAAATACCCTGTGCCTTTCATAAAGTTAGACTTATTTAGAGAACAGTCCTTTATTTTGAATTTGCCCTTTGTACTTTTTTTGGAGCAAAAAATGTTCTTTGTTTTATGAAAGAATGATTATTGGATACTGGTTTGGTTTTTAGAATTGTTTTTAGATTTGTTAGACTTTCTAATTTATTTTAGAAAATAGTTTATAATTTGTAAAAATCTCAATTTGGGAATGACTATTAATATGTTATCTTTTGATTTCATACTCTGAAGTTCTCAAACAGAACAAAATTGTGATCAAGCTAGGCAGAGTTTCTCTGAAATGGAATTACTGGTTGTTATGTGGTTGAGAAGGACATCAGGAAAATCAGAGAACGGGAATAGTAGAGCTCAGGTTCTAATCTTATCTCCTGACTGCTAGATCAGTACTGTTAAATATTTAAGTGCTTTTTTTTTTTTGTTCTTTTGTTTTTGTTTTTGGGCCACACCCAGAAAGCTCAGTGTTTACTCCTGGCTCTGTGCTCTGGACTACTTGTGTGCCCCATATTGATGCTGGGGACCAACCCCGGGTCAGCCACATGGACAAGTGCCTTAACCCTTGTACTATCTCTCTGACCTCTTAAGTGCTTTCTGAAAATTAGAGCCAGTATTACAGTGATATTTGGTGCACATAGAGGGACAGTTTTAGCAAAATAAATGATAAAAAGGACTCCCCAACGGAGAAATATAGAGAAGTCTAGAGTTTTTTAAATTGGAAATTTTAGGATGAAAGCATTCTATATAGTGTTCACAGAACCTTGTGGTTTCCTGAGGCGGTTTCCTGCCTACAGTTAAGCACATGGACTTTGACATAAGTTGTCTGCATGAAGCTTATGCTCTATCACTTAAAATTTCACAGCTCCAGGAGCCGGGAAAATCGCTTAACTCTTCTGTTCATCAGTTTCCTCATTTGTTGGAAGGAGATTAAAATAAATACCTGTTCATTATACTAAAATGATCTGGTGTAAGCTCCCAGATGATTTTGATTTGATATAACTGGTTCAAAGATCAAAATGCCAGGCCTGGGTAGATAGTACCATGGATAGATGTTTAGATGTTTTCATTGTACTGTGTATAATGAATGGTACATGGATAGATACTTTCCTTGCACATAGTCTGCTGGGGTTTGATCTCTGGCACACCATATGGGTTTCCTAGCTCTGCCCTGAGCACAGCTAGGTAGCCTCAAAACAAAACAAGTACCCCCCTCTCCCCAAATCATACTGCCCATTAAATAGACGAAACAGGGCCGGAGCTATAGTCCAGCGGGAGGGCGTTTGCCTTGCACGCGGCTGACCCGGGTTGATCCCCAGCATCCCATATGGTCCCCGAGCACCGCCAGGAGTAATTCCTGAGTGCAGAGCCAGGGAGTAACCCCTGAGCATCGCCAGGCATGACCCAAAAAGAAAAAAAAATGAAACAGGCTTAGATGTGTATCATAAAAGGTAAGAACCAGACTAGACACTCAACAAAACTATAGACCTGATTCTGCCCCTCCTGACTATCTCTAAATTCTGGAATCTCTCTCTCTGAACTGTTTTTAATCTTCAAGATAATGTCGTGAAGATATTTTCTGTGTGTATGTTTGTATAGAGACACAGTGGGCCCTGCTGGGGTGGGCAGTGAGTGCTCCTGGAGTTCCAACTCCACTGGATTGTTCTTCCCCACTTGTCTCTTTCTGAGGATTCGTAAATCTGTGTATCTTTTTTGTGTCTGTGACTTACTTAGTTTTCCCCAAATATGATATTCAAGCAATACTCAGAAACTATTGAATTTTTTCTTTCTCTTTCTTACTCCTTATATGTCTCTCTTTTTTTCTCTTTCTGGGTCACACCCAGCAAATGCACAGTGGTCACTCCTGGCTCTGCACT
Source organism: Cryptotis parvus (assembly GCA_021461705.1). Taxonomy (NCBI): domain Eukaryota; kingdom Metazoa; phylum Chordata; class Mammalia; order Eulipotyphla; family Soricidae; genus Cryptotis; species Cryptotis parvus. The sequence continues at coordinate 7,887 of JAJIBD010004953.1, forward strand.
CAGGAATTACTCTTGGCAGTTCTCAGGACCATGTGGGATGCCGGAGATCAAATACGGGTCCACCGCATGCTAAGCAAGCACCCTACCCACCGGACTATCTTTCCAGCCCCTGTCTCTCATTTCATTTCTGTGGCTCTTTTCATTTGCCACAGTGCCTATTCTTAGATTATTTGTTTTTTAACTTGCTGAATGAGGTTCTGTGATTTAAAATATTGTTATATTTAGTTCCCTGTGTACATAATTATTCCAACACCACCTCCATTACCAACGGACCCATCTCTCTCCCACAAGAACTCCCAATGCCCCTCCTTTCAATATCCCACCCTCCCTGAAAACTCAGTTCTCATTTCGTATTGCCTTTGGCCCTTTGTTGCTACCTTGCTATGTATCTTTTTTGTTTTAAATTTAATTTCTCTTTTAAAAATTTTTTATTGTACCACCGTGAGACATACAATTACAAAGGTGTTCATAATTGGTTTTGGTAATACAATATTCCAGCACCCATCTCTCCACGAGTACCCCATTCCCACCACCCATGTACCCATACCCCCTCCCGCCCACCCCCAGGCTGCCTCAATAGCAGGTATCCCCTTTTTCCACTCTTTTCTCTCTCTGTCTCTGTCTCTGCATCTCTCTTCCTCTTCTTTTACACATTGCGGCTAACCCTGCAGACATTCAGGGTTTATGATGTAAGTCTCTTTGTGTACATTCAATGCTGAGTTCTAGTCTGACATTACCATTTCCCACACTTAGTAAAACACTGGTATCTATTTATATCCCATTAATGAATGCAGGCATTCTATACCTGTACTTTTCCTTCTGACTAATTTCACTCAGCATGATAGTCTTCATGTCCATTCATTTGCAGGTAAATTTCATAATTTCGTCTTTTCTGACAGCCGCATAGTATTCCACTGTGTAGATGTACCACGGTTTCTTTAGCCAGTCCTCTGTTCTCGGGCACTTAGGTTGTTTCCAGATTCTAGCTAGCGTCAATCTTGCTATGTATCTTTAAGTCCCACATATGACAAAGATTATTCTCTATCTATCTTTTCCTTTTGAGTGACTTCGCTTAGCATGTTACATCTAGTTCCATCCAAGTTGTGGTAAATTGCATGATTTTGTCCTTTCTTAGAATTGCATAATATTCTATTATGTACAGCTTCTTAATCCATTCATTTGTAGTTGAACATTGAGTTTTTTTTTAATCTTTGCTGTAGTGCAGTGCAGTGAATAGGTGTGTGTATATTCTTTCAAATTAATGCTTTTGTGTTTGGGGGCAGATGCGAAGAAGTGGTATCACTGGTTATATAAGATTTCTGTTTCTATTTTTTGTTTTGTTTTGGGGCCACTTCCAGCAGTGCTCAGGGCTGCTCCTCCTGGCTCTGTGCTCAGGGATCATCACTCCTGGTGGGCTTGGGGCAGCATATGGGATGCCAGGGACTGCGCAAATGCCTTACCTGCAGCACTAGTCCTAATTTTTTGGAAGGTCTCTGTTGCTTTGCCTAGAGCCTGAACCAGATGACATTCCTACTGTCAGTGAATCAGGGTTCCGTTCTCATCAGAACCTGCCAACATGGGCTGCTTCTAGACTTTTGACCTATGCTGCCATCACTGGCTTGAGACGTTATTTTAATGTTGCTTTGACTTGCATTTCCCTAATCATGGGTGATATGAGCACATTTTCATATGTGAATTAGCCATCAGTATGTTTTCTTTGGGCTGAGAGGAGGGGAAGGGGAATAAAAACATAAAATGTCATTTTGGATATAACTTTGACACATAACTGAATCTCAGTACATATTATTAAAGGTATGATTATTCCGAGTGCCTTCTGTGGGATTTGGAGGAGGGTGTTTTGAGCCACACAGGTGGTGCTCAGGGAGTACTCTTGACTCTGTGCTCGGGGGTTGCTCCTGGTAGTATTTGGGGAACCATATGCAACGCTAGAGATGAAACCAGGGTCAGTGGCATACTAGGAAAGCGTCTCAACCCCTGCACTATCACAGGGTGATAGTAATTTTGGACTTTTTTTTTCTTCAAGAGACATACCTGGAGGTACTAAGGGACTACGCCTGACTTTGTGCTCAGAAGTGACCCCAGGCAGTGCTTGGGGACCATGTTTGGGAGACTGAACCAGGATTGTCCAATGCAAGACTCTTGCCTCCTGTGTACTTTCTCTGACTCTGGGTGCTGGATTCTTTTGAGGAGATCATATGGGGTCCCAGGGATCAGATGAGGGCTAGCCCCCAGCAAGGTGACTTGTGGTGTTCTATCCTCTGGCTCGTGCTGTATGCTTAAACATGAATTCCCCTAAAGTTAGATGTCTTTGGTATGGGATTTACATATAAAGATATCAAACAGTAGGTTTTTTTTTTGTTTCTGTTTTGAGCTATGCGCAGCAACCTTGCTTCAGTCTGTTAAGCAGTCTTTTTTTTTTTTTTTTTGCTTTTTTTTGCTTTTTTGGGTCACACCCGGCAATGCTCAGGGGTTACTCCTAGCTCTGCACTCAGGAATTACTCCTGGCGGTGCTCGGGGGACCATATGGGATGCCGGGAATCGAACCGGGCCGGCACAAGCCGGGCCGCGTGCAAGGCAAACGCCCTACCAGCTGGGCTATCGCTCCAGCCCCATGTTAAGCAGTCTTTCAGCCCCAACCAACCGCAACAAAAGTTTTATATACTTGGTGCCATCTAAATTTAATAAACATTGGCATTTACAGGCATCCAATGGTGACTATTGCTAGAGAACCTTAAAGAGAGAACTGAACTTCAGCTAGACCTAGTAAAGAGAAGGTTAAATGAGCCAAATTAGCTAAAAAAAGGAAAGTTTTCTAGTTGGGGCAGTCAGGAAGGGTTGCATAAGAACAGGTTTGTTTGGAAACAATGACTTCAGAGTACTTGATACTCTAGAGAATCTAAAGTGGGGAGCGCAGGTTGGCCCTAAATTCCTTTAGGTCAGAGACCTTGTCTTATCTGTCTTCCCTCCAGCTATGTGTCTCATAGTAAATAAAAGTTGTATACATTTTATAACTTTAGGTTGGGCTTATTCTTTTGGTCTTCTGTAAGCCACTAAAGGATTTATCATAGAGGGCCGAAACGGTCAGAGTGATTTAGGAAGAATCCTTTAAATAGGCTTTTTCTTATTTTCTTATTTATTTTATTAAGGCCATCCTTAGTTCTGTGCATTTTTCTGACATGAACTTCTTGACTCCATGAATTTGCATTAGGTGAAACTTCATAGAGTGCAGTTTGACTTTTTCCTTCTTTTTCTGACTTCTGCTCATCTTTGTAAGGCCTTGTTAGAATCACTGTAGTGGTAACTCCCAATAGTCTCATGATCTTCTCATCTAGGTAGGCGTAAGCATTTTTGGTGTGTTCTTTGGTGTGTTCTTGCTTACCTCTTCCATAAGTTATTTTCTTTCCTGTATCACCTCTTTAAGAGTAGGGACTGGGAAAAGTCCCAGCAATGCTGGGCTGGAGCCATAGCCCAGCGGGTAGGGTGTTTGCCTTACACGCGGCGGCCTGTGCCGCCCGGGTTTGATCCCCGGCATCCCATATGGTCCCCCAGCACCGCCAGGAGTGATTCCTGAGTGCAGAGCCAGGAGTAACCCCTGAGCGTTGCCGGGTGTGACCCCCCAAAAAAAAAAAAAAAAGCAGAAAAATAATATCAGCAATGCAAGAGTCAAACAAGTCTGTTCGAAGCAGTAGGTAATTAATAAAGATGTATTCAAGTGGCCAGGGGTTTATGACTGAGGTGGCTGGGTGGGAATTGGAGATGAAGGGTGGCAGAGCCCTCACATGCCCAGATGCTCTGTCAACATATATGCAGATGATGTGTGTGGGGATGGTAACGTCGGGAAAGATTAATAAAAGCTTGCCCTATGGAGATTGATTGGCAGTCCAGAATGGTTGATGATGGTGATATTTAAGTAGAATATTTGCTGCAAATAAATAGGAAAGGAGTGGATTGTTGGACCGCCGTGTTGGGAAGTGGCTCTGGGGATTGGCAGCTGTGGAAAAGCAGGCATCCTCTGTGGAGCATCATTGCCAAGTATTGAAGCAGTAGGAAAGGGCAAAGAGTCTAGACTAGGCCGATTTGCATATGAGAAGTGATACTTTACCATGAAGTGTTGAGTTTCACATTGCTAGGCCACTGGTATTGCTGATGGTCATAATAGCTTAGTTTTTTTGGTACTTGCTATAGGGAAGCACTGTGCCCCTAGAGAATTATGATGCTATAGGACCTTGTGACAGCTTTTGAAACCTGTGATTCTATTTAGTTTGTAAAGTGCCAGTCTGATCAAGATAGAAAGGGAGGTTCAGGCAGGCCAGACCGTTCCAATAAAACACCATCTCACTATTTTTGTGATTCTGGAGAAATGGATGGGCAAGACGGAGCTAGGAGAATTTAGTACCCGTTGCACTAAAATAGTTCCTTTTCTTGTGTTTCCTTTACAGATGAGCGGGATCGTGTTCAGAAGAAGACGTTCACCAAGTGGGTCAACAAGCATCTGATGAAGGTAGGACTCCTTCAGAGGTGCTGTTCTCGTCTGGATCTGTCAGTCCCTTCTCTCACAGTGTGCTTACGTTTGTGGAAGATAAACATGGGGCATTTTAAAAAATGTCCTGACAGTGTGTGAACTTTGTTGATCAGAATGTTTGCAAGGACAGAGTAATACATATTATTACCTCAGAAAACTAAAGTTGGGGGGCTGGAGTGTTTGCCTTGTACACAGCTGACCTGGGTTTGATTCCTGGCATCCCATGTGGTCCTCCGCTAGGAGTGTTTTCTGAGTAGAGTCAGGAGTGTAGAGCATCGCTGGGTGTGGTCCAAAAAACAAAAACTAAAGTTGAGGGCGGAGCGATAGCACAGTGGGGGTAAGGTGTTTGCCTTGCACGTGGCCGACCTGAGTTCGATCCCCGGCATCCCCTATGGTCCCCAGCACCGCCAGGAGTAACTCCTGAGTGCAGAGCTAGGAGTAACCCCTGAGCATCGCAGGGTGTGACCCAAAAAGCTAAATAAATAAACTAAAGTTGAGGACGCTATAGAAGTGATTCCTGGGATTCAGAGAACAATTTGATTTTTAAAATTTATTACTATAGGGGCGGAGATGGTCCAGCAGGTAGGGTGTTTGCCTTGCATGCGGCTGACCGTGCCGGCCCGGTTTGATCCCCGGCATCCCATATGGTCCCCAAGCACCACCAGGAGTAATTCCTGAGTGCAGAGCCAGGAGAAACCCCTGAGCATTGCCAGGTGTGACCCAAAAAGCAAGAATAATAATAATCACTTGATCACTTGAATCCGATTCACGATGCGAACGGGCGCCAGTAAATTCCATTGGACCCACGGCCAAAGCCCATGGCATCTTTATTCAGGAATATAGAGACTCAACGGTTTGAGGCTCTTCAATAATAATAATAATAATAATAATAATAATAAAATAAATAAATAAAATAAAATTACTATAGACCAGAGATAATACAGGGTCTCAGTGCTCGCCTTGCATACAGTCAATCCTGGTTCAATATCTAACACTGTATATGGTTCCCCTGAGCACTCCAGGAGTAAGCACCTGAATGCTTCTGGGAGTGCTCCAACCCTCTCTCCAAGTTATTGCTACTTAAGAATGGATGAAGGGAATTTTTGTTTTTTCTCTTCAAGTATGTAGATTTATGGAGCGGGATGGGACACACCTGGTAGTGTTCAGAGCTTGCTCTGGCTCTGCTCACTGGTCTCTCCTGGTGGGTTTAAGGCACTCTGTGTGGGGATTGAAGCTGGGTTGGTTGTGTGTAAGGCATGTACCCTATTTGTTGTACTATGACTCCAGCCCCTGGAATATTTGCTTTATTTTAGAAAAGATAAATCCTTCTCAATACATGCATATCTGCATCCGTAAAAGTTTTTTTTTCTTTTTGGGTCACACCTGGTGAAGCTCAGGGGTTGCTCCTGGCTCTTCGCTCAGGAATTACTCCTGGCGATGCTCTGGGGATACTGGAGATTGAACCCGGGTCCAGCGTGTGCAAGGCAAATGCCATAGCCGCTGTGCTATCGCCTCCAGGCCCTGCATCGGTAAAAAGTTGTGATATGAATCTCTACAGATGCAAAAACGTCACTTGAAAAGACAGAGAACATTCAGTATAAATGAAACATCAATACATCATTCAAAAAAGTATAAAACTCATTTGACCAGAGTGAAAGTACACATTTCTGAACTACGTTCAATTCCTGGTATCCCAAATGGTCTCCTGAGGCACCACCAGGGGTAATTCTTCAGTGCAGAGCCAGGAGTAACCCTGAACATCTCCAGGTGTGACCCAAAGAGCCAGGGGGAAAAAAAAGCCCAACCAACCAAATAAACAAACAAAAGTATAAAGTCCTTTAGCAAGCTAGGAATAAATAGACCTTTCTTGATCTTGTGGTGGGCAACCATAGCGTCATGAGTACCATCATCAGTGGCAAAGTGCTGAGAAGTTTTATCCTGTCTTTTAAAGAACTTCCTTTATTGCTTCTTACAAAACTGATTTCAAGGCTAAGGATTCCCTATGCCGTGTCTGTCCATGAAGCGCTGCTGTTCCTTCAAATCTGATGATAGTCTAGCTGGATAGAGTATTCTTGGTGAGGTGTTCATTTCATTGGACTCCTCATTCATTTCATCACATTCTTTATCTTTGGCTTTTGTCTTGAGTTTTATTTATTTTTTACTGTATTATTCTCTTGTGGACTTTTTTTTGTTTGTTAAGTTCCTTTGTAAAAAATAGTGCTGCTTATATTAATTTATGTTTGTTTGTATTTGTTTATGTTTTGGATTTGAGGCCACCCCAGACTGTGCTCAGGGCTTACTTCTGTACACAGGGCTCTGTACACAGGGATCCCTCCTGGTGGGCTTGGGAGACTGGGATGCTGGAGCTGAAACCCAGATAAATGCTGTGCTGTGCACTCACTTTTATCCCCTCATTGAAGATTTATGCACTTGGTTCTTAGTAGGCCATCTCCACATCTCCTGAACCTCTCGCTGGCTCCTCCAGTCCTCCAGGTGAGGGTCAGCTCCTGGCTGACATCCCGGTGCCCTTTGTAGGGTGTTTGGTTGTATGTGACTGACCTGGGTTCGATCCCCAGTATCCCATATAGTCCCCCGAGCACTCCCAGGAGTAATTCTTGAGTGTGGAGCCAGGAGTAAACTCTGAACATTGCTGGGTGAAAGCCAAAGAGCCGAAAAGGCCCCCCCACCAAAAAAAGGAAAGAAATAATCGTGACTGATAAAATTTATCTCTATGTTTGCACATATCTATCTATCTATCTATCTATCTATCTATCTATCTATCTATCTATCTATCTATCTATCTATCTATCTATCTATCTATCTATCTATCTATCTATCTATCTATCTATCTATCTATCTATCTATCTATCTATCTATTTATTTATTTGCCACTCACAAGGTGCCCGGAGAGGGATGGCGGGAGTTCTAGCCGGGCCCGCCACCCCCAGTAGAGCCTCGCAACAAGCCAGAACACCCCCACTCCATGAGGGCCACCATTTTCCACATCCGGACCTCCCACTGCGTCCTCGGACCTCCCTCAGGTTTTGATCCTGGCACCCAGTATTACATCCCAAGCACCATCAGGAGTAGTTCCTTAGTGCAGAGTCTCAGGAATACCCACTGAAAATCACCCAGTGTGACCCCAAAACAAACAAACAAAAAGGAATACCTGAACACCTGTGGGTGTGGCCCAGTACCAGTTGCCTGTACCCCTGGCCCCCAGCATATTTGAAACTTTTTTCTTAAAGATTTGAAATATTGGGGCCGAAGTGATAGCACAGTGGGTGGGAGCATTTGCCTTGCACGCGGCTGACCTGGGTTCAACTCCCCCACCCCCCTCCAACTCCAGCATCCCATATGGTCCTCCGAGCACCGCCAGGAGTAATTCCTGAGTGCAGAGCCAGGAGTAACTCCTGCGCATTGCTGGGTGTGACCCAAATGAAAAAAAAAGATTTGAAATATTAAAATGTAGATATTGTGCTTTTTTTAGAGTGAGTATTGTGAATTCCTATGTACTACTGTGGGGGCCCAGGAGCCATTCCTAGTGACACTCTTCCTCACGCATGCTTGAGGAGCTTAGGCCCAATGAGGCTTGGCCTGCCAGGTATTGCTGGGGACCAGACTCTGGCTCTCTGCCTTCAAGATATGTGTTCCAAGCCTTTGAGCTACCTCCTGGCCCTTCCAACCTATGCTCTTGCTTCTGCCAGGCTCCTAGCACCAAATTCCCTTCATTTTGTAAGTTCTTGTTGAACTGTGTGCCATGCTATTTAGATCTCATCTTTGCTCATGCTGCTTCTTCACAGTGGAGCACCATTCCCAACTTTGTTTAGCCTGAATAACACCAAATTAGCACCTCCTCAATTAATACTTTCCTGACTTAAAAGGTGGTCAATATGGGATTGACCACCTTTCTTTCTTTAGACTTTATATAAGCACCATGATTTACAAAGCTGCTCACAATACAGTTGTTTTAGGTATTCAATAGACCAACAGCAGTCCCACCACCAGTGTGCCCTTACCACCCCTCTAATTTCCCACCCATCACCCAAACCTGCTCTCTAGCAGGCTCCTAATTAATCTACTTTATATTGTTTATTACAACCTCTTCTTTTTCCTGTATTATTTTGTGTTTATATTTTTTGTCTTCTCATGTTCTTCTTTTTAGAGTACCTAAAGCATTCATTTAGGGGTCGGAGCAATAGTACAGCTGGTAAGGTGGCCATCCGGGTTCTATCCCCAGCATTCCATATCGTCCCTCCAGGAGTAATCCCTGAGCATCACTGGGTGTGACCCAAAAAAGCAAAAACAAAACAACAAAAATTCCTTCCATCTTTATTCTAGATTGTAAGTTGAAGGCTGACATTATTCACTTGTCTTCCCGTTGTTCATCAGTTTGCTTGAGCGGGCGCCAGTAACATCTCCATTAGTTGGGAAGGAGGTCCATTATTGTTACTGTTTCTGGCATATCAAATACACCACAGGTAGCGTTCCAGGCTCTGCTATGGCTCTTTGTTCATCCCAGGGTGCCCAATCTTTTTCTATGTCAGAACATCAACCATCCAGAGCCCATGGGGCAGAGCCCTGGGTGTAGATAAGCCTGTCTCCCTGTCTGCCACCTGCAAACGCATCTGGGCACTGCAGCCACACTTACAACACCTTGTTTTAGTGTCTGGACAAGGAAGGAAGAGCACTGGGGAGAAAAAAAGTAAGGCTACTTTTCATTCCTTTGTGTGTTCCCTTACTTACTTGATGTAAGTCTAGTCTGTCTTGGTGCAAAACCCTTCACAACCTGGTATCTTGCTCTCCAGCTTAATTTCAAAGCGTCCTGAGTGGTATTGCCTGTGCTGTAGCCACATAAGACGCTCCCTGAATCCTCTGTATTCTCACACATCATTGCTTCTGTATTTCTTTCTCCCCCAGAGTGCAGGTCTTGGCCTTTCTGCCTGATTGCTTTCCATTACCCTTTAGGCTCAAGTCCAGAGTCACCTTCCTGAGACTCTGACCTCCATTCCACAGACTAAATTAATTGCAGCTCCATATATTCTACACTAGTTTGTTTACTATCTTTTTAAATTTCATTTATTTTTGGGTTTTGAGGTCACACCCAGCAATGTGCAGGGGCCACTCCCAGCCCCATGTTTTGAGCGCACCAGGTTACCCTGTGCTCTGCAGAATCTGGCGTCTCAGGGGACCATATGGGTGCCAGGGATCGAACTACCGCAGGGCGGCGTGCAAGGCAACGCTTTGCCTTGGCCCAGCCCAGCCCCATGTTTGAGGGACAGTTCTGTGTCAAGAATGGAGCAGACTGGACCAGGCGGTAGTCCAGCATGAGGGCCCCAGCATCCCATATGGTCCCCTGAGCACCGCTAGAAGTGCTCAGGGGTTACTCCTGAGTGCAGAGCCAGGAGTAACCACTGAGCATTGCCGGGTGTGACCCAAAAAAAAAACAAAAAAAAAAAAGAATGGAGCAGGACTGATTATGTGCAAGGCACGCAATAATCAACCCATACTACATCTTTAACCCCTTTTGATTTTTAAATTAAATCTACCCCCCCTTGGTCAGTGTGGGGCGGGCTCCCAAACAGTGCTCAGGGGCACTAGGAAGACCACTCCTGGCACTTCTTAGCCTACCAGGATTATGGTTTAGTTCGAGGGCCTGAGAGTCCAGTGCTGTGTTGGCCCTGCAGTGGTAGGCGGTACCCTAGCACGACAGGCCGTGCCCTACAGGTGCAGTCTCTCTAGGCACAATTACACGTTTCTTTAAACAGATGCCTTTTGTCGTTTTACTATGGTCGTCTCTGTTCTTTTTTTATTTTGCAATGCTCAGGGGTTACTCCTGGCTTGGCGCTCAGGAATTACTCCTGGAGGTGCAGGGGGACCATATGGGATGTCGGGATCAAACCTGGGTGGGCCACGTGCAAAAGCAAACGCCCTCCCCCCTGTGCTGTTGCTCTAGCCCAGGTGGTCTAAGTATCAGGGACATGACAAAGCCAATAAATATTTGTTGTCTTTAGTAAATGACTTATTTCAGTTGTGCTTTATGCTGTACAAAGCATAATTTTACCTTACTGATCCTTCAAGGAGATAAAGGTATGTTCTCTCAATTTTTACAACCAAGAAAAGTAAATATGAGAGAGGTGAAGTGATTCTCTCCTCTCTCTCTCTCTCTCTCTCTGTTTTGTAGTTCATTTTTAATTTACCTTTGGTTTGGGCGCCATACTCAGAGGTGCTCATGGCTTTTCACTCTAGGATCACTCCTCCCCTGTCGCAGGGGACTCCATGCAGTAATAGAATCAAACCGGGCCAGCCCTGTGCTAGGCAGGCACCCTCTTCACTGTATTCCCTCTCTGGCGCTGGGAGGTGAAGTGATTCTTCTAGGCATGCAGCTGGCTAGTGAAGGATGGAACTAAGGTCAGCTCTAACCTTCTGATCCAGGTATTCAATTTTTCTTCAAATGTGTCACCAATTTACCTTGCCTTCATACTTTTATCAATTGAAGGAACTGAACTGTCTCAAACGTATCTTCCTAAACTTTGAATTTAAATACAAATGTTCCGACTTCTCTCTTCATTTGAAGCTGATAGTTGCCTCTTGGATCTCTGCCTTGATGTTGTGTGTGTTGACAGAAGGCCTCGAAAAGGAGAGATTAAAACACATCACAGGGGCCGGAGCAATGGCATAGCCGGTAGGGCGTTTGCCTTGTATGTGGCTGACCTGGGATCAATTCCCTGCATACCATATTGTCCCCTGAGCACCGCCACGAGTAAATCCTGAGTGCAGAGCCAGGAATAACACCCGCAAGCATTGCCAGGTGTGACCTTGCCCCCCCAAAAAAAAAAAGCAAAAATAAATAAGTAAACAATTAAAACACATCCTAGCATTGTTTGGAATTGGAGTCAGTCAGGATTCTAATTCCTGGCTATTTCCCCTTCTATTCAGAGGCCCCCAGGTTATGGTTTTTAAGAGATTTTCTCATGTTGGGTTTTATTTTTATTTTATTATATCACCACTGAGGTAGACAGTTACAAAGCTGTTTATAATTGGGTTTCAGTCATGCTTAGTATTTTTAGAGAAAGACTCCTCAAAATCTTGCTCCATGTTGGAATTCTGAAACTCTAGACTGATAATTAGGGACTGAGATTTGTATTTTGTAACTTGGCATTCTTTGCTTTGTTCCTAAGTATACCCAGATTAATGAAACTGATATAACCATACCTCTGAAGTTCTAGATTTGGTTAACCAAATCCAAAAATAGGATTTGTTGGATTCCCAAATACCTCTTTGGTCAACTATTTGTTCTAGAATAAATTAATCTTTATTAGTTGAGAACTCTATATCCAGTGATAAAAGAGATTTCTGTTGGGGGATGGAGGTGGTGGCTGGACCACACCTTGCCAGTGTTAAAGGGCTGTCCCTGTTTCTATGTTCAGGAGTGGCTCCTGGGGCGGGGCGATGGCCCAGCGAGTAGGGCATTTGCCTTGCATGCGGCCGACCTGGGTTTGATCCCTGACATCCCATATGTTCCCCAAGTACTGCCAGGAGTAATTTCTGAGTGCAGAAGAGTGCAGAGCCAGGAGTATTCCCTGAGCACTGCCAGGTGTGACCTAAAAAAAGAAAAAAAGAAGCAGAAAAAAAAAGAATGGCTCCTAGAATTGCTCTGGGGGACCATATTGTGGTACCAGGTATTCAAAGGTCAGCTGGATGCAACACAAGCACCTCAACCACTGTACTATCTCTCTAGATCCCAGAAGATATTTGAAAGGATGTAGGCGTCTGCAATATAAAAATTATTTAGATATACGCCTGTGGATCCAAGAGTTCTGCATATCCTAGAACCATCAAGAAGAAACATTTAGAGTTTTGTTTATCCGTAGGGGTGGCAACATCTCATCTCATTTATTGGATCATATAGTGCTGGGGACCGAACCTGGGTTTCCTCATGCAAAAAGTACTTGGAGATGGGGATTGGAGAGATAGTACAGCGGGTGAGGCTTTTGTTTTGCACATGACCGATCTGGGTTTGATCCCTGGCATCCCTTATTCTTGATGTGGCTAGTGAGAGAGATTGATGTCGCTAGTAAGGTCAGATTTTGAGTGAGTAGAGCTAGGTCAAGTAAAGCACACACAAAGAAGTCTCCCGAACCTCTTTGGGGAATAGCTTTGCTTTATTGGGTTGAACAGGAATATTTAAGTTGGGGAAGTAGGGTGGTTATGTGTTTAGCTACACCTTATGGTCCCTTGAGCACCACCAGGAGTAGTTCCTGAGTGTAGAGCCACCCCTGAACATAGCATTGCTGGTTGTGCCTCCCCCATGCCAACCCCCCCAAAAAAAAACTTAGAGAAAGAATGAGAAATTGGAATAAACCTTTAAGGAGGAGAAAACACTTTTCTGGTCAGTTCTTAATGACTTTAGAAGTTAGTAAGTAGAAGTGAAAGGTCAACACTCAACCTAACAGATGGGATTGTTCTTTCCATTTTCATTCACAAATGCCATTGAGGAGTCTGGAGCTTTATTGAGCAAGGGGTGGTGGTGGACCGTAGTAAGTGATGTGCAGGCGTTATTCCCTACTGCGTGCTCAGGGGACCATATGTGATGCCAGAAATTTGGATTCAGGGTCGAGGCTACCACAGTTACATACCAGGTAGTAAATGCCTTACCTCTGGTACATCTGTCCGGCCTTGCAATCTGGAATTCTATCTATCTATCTATCTATCTATCTATCTATCTATCTATCTATCTATCTATCTATCTATCTATCTATCTATCTATCTATCTATCTATCTATCTATCTATCTATCTATCTATCTATCTATCTATCTATCTATCTATCTATCTATCTATCTATCTATCCATCTATCCATCCATCCATCCATCCATCCATCCATCCATCTCATCCATCCATCCATCCATCCATCCATCCATCCATCCATCCATCTATCTATCTATCTATCTATCTATCTATCTATCTATCTATCTATCTATCTATCTATCTATCTATCTATCTATCTATCTATCTACCTAATCTGTCTGTCTGTCTATCTATCTATCTATCCTATCCATCCACCTACCACCCACACATCCACCCACCCACCCATCCATCCATCCATCTATTTCCATTCATCTATTCATTCATTCATTCATTCATTCATTCATTCATTCATTTTTGCAATCTGGAATTTTAATTAAGAATCCTGGGTATAGGGCCTGGGAGAGAGCTCAAAGGGCTGGAATGCATGTTTTGCATTTTGGAGGCCTGGGCTTAGTCCCTGCTCTGCATGGTCCCCCAAGCACTGCTGGAAGTAAACCCTGGAAACTACTGGCATGGCCCCCCAAATCATCCCCCTGCTCATCACAGCCTCCCCAATACCAAACCAGACTAAACAACAAAACCAAACCCAGAATTGCAGATATATCAGTTATGCCAGCAAACTTTTTCAAACTCAAATTTTGACTAATGTTCTTTGATTTTATCTGTTGGCGCCTCCCTACTGTAAAGAGGGGAGTAGGCATCGCTACTAATTCCAGACACTTTTGTGAAGCTGCTGCTGCAGCCATATGAGATAATTCACTATCATTCCTGAAATGCTGTGTTGACTTTCATACCAACTCTGATTATTCATGCCTGCACCAAGGGTCAGAAGGATACTGGCAGTGGAGTTAACCAATAGGGTTTTTTTATTTTTAATTAATAATTTTATATGTTTTTGCTTTTTTGGGTCACACCAGCGATGCTCAGGGGTTAATCCTGGCTCTTCGCTCAGGAATTACTCCTGGCGGTGCTGGGGGACCATATGGGATGCTGGGGTCGAATCCGGGTAGGCTGTGTGCAAGGCAAATGCCCTCCCCACTGTGCTATCGCTCGACCCCACAAATAAGGGTTTTAAATTAAGAAATTAACAAATAGGGGCTGGAGGGATAGTAAAGCAGGTAGGGTGCTTGCCTTGCATGTAGTTCATTCTGGTTCAATCCCCAGCAACCCATATGGTCCTCTGAGCACTGCCAGGTGTAATTCCTGAGCTCAGAGCCAGGAGAAGTCCCTGAGCATCACTGGTTGTAGCCCCCCACCCCAACAAAAAAAAGAAATTAACAAAGTAGTGCTGATTAAATACTAAGGTGAGGTGTTGCCTCACCTTAGTTTTATTTTATTTCATTATATCACTGTGAGAGAGACATTTACAAAGCTGTTCACGTTTGGGTTTCAGTTGTACAGTGTTCCAGCACCCATCCCTCCACCATGCACATTTCCCACCATCAACGTCCCCAGTTTCCCTTCCCTTCCCCCTGCCTGCCAGGCGCTCTCTCTCTCTCTCTCTCTCTCTCTCTCTCTCTCTCTCTCCCCCTTTCCTCTTGATTGTGGTTTGCATTACATATACTGAGGGGTTATGCATATCCTTTACCTGCTAGCAGTACTCAGTTCTAGTCTATGTTACCTGAGGGAACTATATGGGGGTGATTCATGCCATTTCTCCCTGGATCATTATTTACTAAATGCATCTCCACCCCATTGAAAGACACGGGTGTACATTAACGTTCATATTCTCTGCTCCTTATGTATAACAGCCTGCCTTTTGAATAATGCTACCTTTCCTAAGTAAAGCTACTCTTTGAACTGTAGAATCATCTTCATCCTCAGAAAAAAAATTTTTTTTTGAAGTAGAACAGATTTTATTATGGAGGTTTTAGGAAGGGGAAGGAGGAGGGAAAGTGAGAGAGTAACATCTCAAGAGGGGACATGTGGGTGACACACGTGCTCGGGCACCACATGTGCTCGGCCACGTGGGCTCAGGCAGTTATGTGCGCCTCAGAAAAATTTCTTGATGACTGGTTCCACTGTTCAGTTGACTGGTACCGGTATTATATCTATCAAAACGTAAGGAACTCTCAAAATAGGGAGACGAGTCATTATATGCAAAGATCCCAACTTCACTTCCCCTTCACTCTGTTTTCTCCTGTGAGCATTTCTGCCTTCTCTGCAAGAGCTGTTCATATTTGAATATGTAAATGGTTCCTTCCAGAATAGAGCAGCTATAAACTCTTTATTCTATTTATTATTGTTGTTGTTGTTATTATTATTAATTATTATTTTGGTTTTGGGGGTCACACCCAGCAATGTTCAGGGGTTACTCCTAGCTCTTCACTCAGAAATTACTCCTGGCTGTGCTCAGGGGACCATATGGGATGCCAGGGATCGAACACAGGTCGGCTGCATGCAAGGCAAACGTCCTACCCGCTGTGCTGTCACTCCAGCCCCATAAACTTTTTAGCATTAACAGTTCCTTTTAGGAGAACTTTGACTAGTAAGTCAATATGAAATTCCCCAGATACATATTAAATGTTTACAGATTCAGAAATATACCTGATGGTACCAGGCTCACTCATTTTTCCTATGTCTTTGATTTGTTTTTTTGTTTGGAGACCATACCAGATGGTGCCCAATAAGCTACTCTTGGCTCTGTGCTTAGGAGGGAGCTTGAGCCATTTGTGGAGCTAGGGATTCAAACTGAGGTCAGCTTTATGCAAGAAAAGCACCTTCCTTCATGTATGATCTCTTTGATTTCCCAAAGTTTGTGTCATTTTTATTCTTCAAAAATTCTATAATGAGCCCTTATAAAGTGAAAAAAAAACTGAATTTTGATTGATTCAAGAAACAGTGATTGGGAACTTCTCAGCTGAATAATCTTACAAAATTATCTAATTACTCAAGGCAATATTTTTCTCATTTGTAAACTGAAAGTAGCAGAGTCAAGTACTATATAAAGTGGGCTCAGAATCTGATTCCAACCACTTAAGTTTAGTTCCTTTCAGTTCCATTCAAATTAAGAAGCTATTTTTTTCCCCCATAACTTAAGCCAATTTTAAAAATTGGAAGAACAAGCTTAGCTTTGAGCATATTAATGTATGGGAATTAAGAAAGGCTGATCTTTTAGGATGGTCTTATACTTTGGTCATTAAACAAAAATAGCTTTGAACTTAATTTGCCTATCATCAATTCCACATTTAAAATATAGTTTCTATTGCATTTCTATTATGTTTATATTATATTAAATACTTGTATATTAGATCACTAGATATCCCGTTGTTCATCGATTTGCTCGAGCGGGCGCCAGTAACATTTCCATTTGACCCTATCACGTGCCAGTGTAGCCCAATGGCATCTGGTTGTTTCAGGAATATGAAGAGCCTCAGACCGTTCCTTCAGTGTCTTGACAAGGAAGTCTGACCATCTTGTAGGTGGGCGGCCACGTGATCTTTTGACGTCCCATGGGATCCAGTCGGTAATGGCTCTAGTCCAGCAGTTGTCTCCAAATCTCATTACATGTCCAGCCCATCTGATTTTCGATGCCTTGGCAAACGAGACAGCATCCCTGACTCTGGATTGTTGATGGAGGTCGGAACTCCGGATTCCTTCTCTCACTTGAGTGAGGCGTGATATTCCAAGCATAATCTTTCGATTCCTCTCTGGGAGACCTGAATAGCATTCTCATCCTGCTTTTGTAGGGCCCAGGTTTCTGAGGCATATGTTAATGCAGGGAGAACAGTGGAGTCAAAGAGATGTGCCTGGAGCCGGAGGTTCTTTGTCTTTTTCGCTCTTTCTTCAATATTTTTCATCGAAGAAATGCAATCCATGCTGCTCTCTTCCTCCTGCGCAGCTCAGGTTTTAGGTCATTCATCATGTTGACTTCTCGACCTAGGTACACATAACTTGTATATATCACAGTATATCACTTGTATCACTTGTATTACTTGTCTTCCCCATTGTGCATTGATTTGCTCGAGCGGGTACCAGTAACATCTCCATTTGTCCCTGACATGTGCTAGTATATCCCAAGGGCCTCTGCTCGCTCCAGGAACATGAAGAGCCTGAAACCATTCGTTCAGGTCATGAGAATGAGGTCTATTATTGTTATTGTTTTGGGCATATCAAATACAAAGTGGGTAGCTTGCCAGGCTCTGCCGTGCAGGCGCTTTCATAGTTAAATATAGTATATTTAACTACCCTCCCCCACCAGCCCAAAACAACCTCCAGTCTGTTTTGTTTCTGAGGTGCCTCCTCAGAAGTCTTAATCAATTAACAGACTGTCTGGGGCTGTTGGAACTATGGATGCTGCTATAGACCCACACCCATTAGTGCTCTTTCCAGGGATCACTCCTAGTGCTGCGTGGGGAACTTCTGTCATGCCAGGGCTGGAATGTGGATGAAAGGCAAGTGCCTCAATTCTTATAAGATCTGTCTAGCCCTGGACCTGTGTTTTCAGTTCTCTTGGGTATATTTAACCTAGGAGTGGAATTGCTTGATCATATGGAAACTATCAAGACTAGTTTCCAAAGTAATGGCATTGTTTTTTATTTTTTTCTTTGCGGGAGGGGCACGCCCTGTGGTACTGAGGGCTTGCTCCTGGCTTTACACTCACGGATCACTCTTGACGGTACTCGGAGACCATATAACATGTCAGAATCAAGCCCGGGCCAGCCACATGCAAGGCAAGCGCCCTGCCCACTGTCGATTGCTCCAGCCCATCCTTTTTCACAACAGTGTATGAGGGCTCTGCTTCCTCTACATTCTCATCGATACTTTCATCTGCTTTTTGGATTATACCTTTCCTAGAGAAGCCAAAGTGGTAACTCACATAATTTTGATTTTCGTTTTTCTTACAGCCAGTGATATAGTTTTTTTTTTTTAATGAGTTTATTGGTTTCTTTTTGTATATTATTAGGGGACATTCACTAATTTTTTTTTTTCCTTTTTTGGGTCACACCTGGCGACACTCAGGGGTTACTCCTGGCTCTTCTCTCAGGAATTACTCCTGGTGGTGCTGGGGACCTTATGGGATACCGGGGATCGAACCCAGGTCAGCCGTGTGAAGGCAAACACCCTATCTGCTGTGCTGTTGCTCCAGCTCCAACGTTCATTAATATTGACAGTGGTTTTCACAGTAAATTATAAACAACAAAAAGGATCTGGATAGTTTTAAGGTTTTCACTCATCTGTTAACAGAATAATGTGATTGTTGGAAAGAAGCATGTATTTTTTTGTGGGGTTAACCAGCTAGGTAGTGGCTAAAATCCCTTCTCCACTTAGGAAAGGCAGAATATATGTCAACAGGTAGTCAGAGAGGCTCCCCCCCCCCCAACCCCCATATCAAAATTTTGTTTTGGGAAATAGTAAAACAAAGGCAGGATTTGAAGAAAATAAGTCACTCTGTCTTCTCATTTTAGTGCAGGAGGATGCTGCTACAAATGTGCCAAACAGCTGAGCTCTGTTAGATAGGCATTAGGAAACCTGGAAAAGTATTCTCTTGTGCAAACACTGCAAAAACTTAACTACGACGTTCTGTTGTTCCTTAAGCAGATGTCTTTGTGCTTATACGAGGGTTACTAACTGTGGCGCCCTGTTCTTAGCATCATGCCCTCTCCTGTCCCTTGACCTCTTTGATAGCATTTGATACTGGTGGTCAGCCCTTTCATTAGCCACACTTCTTCTCTCCCACCTCTTTCCTATCCCCCCATCTCTGTGTTGCTTGCTTTCTTATTTCCTGTTTTCTAATTTTGTCGGTTCCCTCAGGCGCCTTCTTAACACTCTGTCTTGCCCCCTAACCCAGAAGCTTCAATATTCCCCAAGTCTTGAGCTAGCACCTTCAGGCATATGACTTCTAAACCTATGTTCTCAGCCGACCCAAATTGAATTGTTACTTCCTGTTGTTTCAGGAACATTTCCATTTGTAGCCTCTTGGTTCCTGTTTTAAATTCAACATAGTTAAAATAGAACTTTCAAATCCACTTTTTTTTTTTTTGGCTTTTTGGGTCACACTCTGCAATGCTCAGAGGTTACTTCTGGATTTGCACTCAGGAATTAATCCTGGCGGTGCTGGGGGACCATATGGGATGCCAGGGGATCGAACCGGGTCGTCCTCATGCAAGGCAAATATCCTACCCACTGTACTGTCTCTCCGGCCCCTCACATCTACTCTTTTAAACCCTCTTGACCTGCTTATTTCTATGCATGGTATAGATCCGGGAGCCCCTGGTATGATAGAGTCATTTTACCTTCACTCACAACAGACAATATGGGATGCTGGTATTGCACCTGGGTAGGCTTCCTACAAGGCAAATGTCCTACCCACTGAACCATTTCTCTGGGCCCAACATAGCCTTTTATTTTTTCTTTTTGGGTCACACCCGCGATGCTCAGGGGTTACTCCTGGCTCTGCACTCAGGAATCACTCCTGGCGGTGCTCGGGGGACCTTATGGGATGCTGGTATCGAACCTGGGTCGGCCGTGTACAAGGCAACACCCTACCCGCTGTGCTATCTCTCCAGCCCCCTGTCCCTGTGTTTTCTATTTTATAGTTTCTTACATATTTTGTTGTACAGTCCTAAAACTCCTTTATTAAATTTGCTCCTAGGTATTTAGTTTTTGTTTTGTTTTGTTTTGGGGTCACAATGAGCAGCGCTCAGGGATTACTCCTGGCAGTGCTTGAGAGATCATATGTGGTACAAGGATTTGAAATGTGGTCAGCTGCGTTCAAGGCAAAAGTACCTTGATCTCTGTACAGTCCCTGTATTCCCAGTATTTAAGTTTTCATGTGATTATGAAAGGATGAATTTTTTTTATTTTCTGCTTAATTGACTGTGTCTCTACATAGTGTCATGTAGTTTTCTTCTCTGTATTAAATTCAAATTCTTTCTCTACTAGGAAGTTTTCCCAGATGTGTCCCACTTTTATCTTCTTTATTTTTATTATTTTGGGCCATAATCATTGCTATTCAAAGTTTACTCCTGACTCTGCACTCAGAAATCACTCCTGGTAGTGCTCAGGTGACCATATGGGATGCCAGGAAATTATACCCGGTGGACCATGTGCAAGGCGAACAATCTATCTGCTGTCCTATTGCTCTGGCCCCAGCTTTTGTCTTTTTTGATTCCTAATTTCTTTAGAATGCTTGAATATTACAGTTGGAAAGGAATGTTGTTTATTCCAAGTCTTTGCTTAAAAAGCTACCATTTCTGTGGAGCCTGAGAGATAGTACATCAGATAGGGCTTTGGTCTTGCATGTGGCCAATCCAGTTCCATCCTGGCAACCCACATGGTCCTCCCAGTCAACCAGGACTGATTATTGAGCACTGAGTTAGTAGTAACCCCTGAGCATTGCAAGGTTTGGGTAAACAAAACAAACAAGTACCATTGTTTCTGTAAGTAGCACTTTGCACTGTTGTTTAAAGCATTATTTATGTTGAAAATGTTATGTTTCAACATAAACATTATTTATGTTGAAAATTGATTATAATTCCCACTAGTCATCTGCTTATGCATTATGAATATCACTTTTAAACTTGTCACTAGTCTTGGAATGAATCATTGACCCGCTGCCACTGGCTCCTCAGGGCCTCAGCTTCCTTGGCTCTCTTACTTGTTTTTTGGGGTATACCTGCAGTGCTCAGGGATGACTCCTCATGGTGCCTGAGTAACCAACCACATGTGGTGCCAGGGATTGAACTTGGGCTGGCTGCACGCAATCAAGTGCCTTAGCTGTTGTACTATCTCTGTCCCCAGCTTCTTCCTTGGGATAAGAGTAATTCATAAACTTTATAGGGTAGTTTGTGGTTCAAAAGATAAATGAGGGGCTGGAGTGATAGTACGTTGGTCAGGGCATTTGCTTTGCACACAGCCAGCCAGGTTCAATCCCCAGTGTCCCATATGGTCCTCCAAGCACCACCAGGAGTAATTCCTGAGTGCAGAGCCAGGAGTAACCTCTGAGCATTGCCAGGTGTGACCCAAAAGAGCAACAAAAAAAAGTGAAATTATGGCTGATTACGAAGTTTTATAGTTAATGGCAAAGACTAAAAATAAGAGTATTCCCAAGAATATTTTATTTTGTGGCAGGATTGTGACTCAGTGGCATGGTATACTCATCCCCTGCATACACGAGCCCTGGACATCAGTTCTTCGAGGGTATTGGGGAGAATATTCATCTCACAGAGTGTGGGATAAATGAGATAACATATAAAGCTCTTAGTGCTTCACAGTCCTCCAAGTAAGGTCTTTCCCGCATAGCTTTAGCTATAGTACTGGGATTATTTTCCTGTAAGGGAAAACAACCCTTACATTCATGGGTGCTGGAACACTCTATGACTGAAGCCCAATCATGAACGTCTTTATAATTGTATATTTCACGGTGGATAATAAAAAAATTTAAAAAGATAAATAAATAGATAAGCAGGCAGGGCATTTGCCTTGCATGTGGCTGACCCAAGTTCCATCCCGGCATCCCATATGGTCCCTTGAGCAACCCCAGTAGTAATTCCTGAGTGCAGTGCCAGGAGTAACCCCTGAACATCGCTGGGTGTGACCCATAAATGAAAAAAATGAAATAGATAAGAGGGGTGGAGTGATATTACATTGAGGAGGACATTTACCTTGCATGTGACTGACCTGGGTTTGATCCCCAGCATCCCATACAGTCCCCTGAGCACTGCCAGGAATAATTGCTGAGTGTAGAGCCAAGAGTGACCCCTGAGCATTATTGGGTGTGGCCAAATATAAAATAATAAGAGGGACAGAGTACAGTAGTTAGTGTGCTTGCCTTCCAGTGACCTATCCAGGCTCAATCCATCAGGTGTGATTCATGACCACAGAGCCAGGAGTACACCCTGAGCACTGTCAGGGTTGGCCCCAAGGCAAAACCAGCCAACCAGACAAAACCCCCCAAAATAAATAGATAAGAAAGAGCTTGGGCCGGGCGATGATAGCCCAGCGGATTGAGCGTTTGCTTTGCACGCGCCGGCCCATGCCGGCTCGGATTTGATCCCCAGCATCCCATATGGTCCCCGAGCACCGCCAGGAGTGATTCCTGAGTGCAGAGCCAGGAGAAACCCCTGAGCATTGCCAGGTGTGACCCAAAAAAGAAGAAAAAAAGAGTTCAATTTGGAGTATGCTTTCTGAGAAGAGGATATATAACATTGTTGGTCCCTTTGGACAACATTAGAAAGTTTTTCTGACTGGCTGAACTTGTCTGCCCATCATTGGCCATTGTATCACATTTTGGTCAGTAATAACACCTGAAATGTTTTAGGATAATTAAGACACTGTATGTCCTCCAAACTTTGTAGAATATTGTTCAGAGTTGACTAGAATATGATAATAGTTCTGGTTTTAATTAAAAATACACCCATTTATACACATTATTCTTGTATTTATCACTTTATACAACCTGAAAATTCCTGAATTTCATCACTATTCCAATTTGAAATTAATTTATGTTTATCAAGTACCAGAGATTACTTTGTAGATTATAAAATGATTTATAATCATTTAAAAACTGTCTCTCCTGCACAGGTTCGCAAGCACATCAATGACCTTTATGAAGACCTGCGTGATGGCCACAACCTGATCTCTCTCTTGGAGGTCCTCTCAGGCATCAAGCTGGTGAGCTTCTCTCTTCTCCAAATGAATGACTACCCAAGATGGCCCTGTTTGCATCTCCTGATATGTCATCTTGTTGAGTGCTAGGACAGTAATCTTTACTGCTCTTTGACATGGGAGGAAGAACTGGGAAAGATTATTGGTGCACTTTATTTCTTGCTCAAATTTAAATTTTTAACTGATAATTCCACCTTCATTTAAATTGATGAAACACATAGCATTGCTTAATGAAAACAGGTCTCCAATATCCCCTTTCTGTCTGCATATTTACTTGTGTTCTTCATCTATTTGTAGATACTAGTATTGCAGAAATATTAGGTTCACATTTTGAGAAAAATATTATTTTGGAGAGGGTGAGTTTTGGCCTACCCTTGGTAGCTCTCAAACTATTCCTGGCTCTGTGTTTGGGGTTGCTCCAAGTGGTACTCAAAGGACCATGCAGTACTGGTGATTGAACCAGGGGCGGCTGCATACAAGGCAAGTACCTTAATCCTTGTACTATCTTTATAAATCCTACATTTTAAGTTTGGGTTTATTTTTTTCTCTTTTTGGGTCATACCCAGCAATGCTCAGGGGTTACTCCTGACTCTGCACTCAGGATTTACTCCTGGCGGTGCTCAGGGGGTACAATATGGGATGCCGGGATCGAACCCAGGTTGGCTGTGTGCAAAGCAAACGCCCTACCCACTGTGCTATCACTCCAACCCCTTAAGTTTTTTTTAATAAGTGTGTGTATGTATGTATGTGCATATATACATATATGTATATATACATACATACACTATGTACATTCATATATGTATGAATGTATGTATGTATGTGTGTGTATATACATGTGTATATACACACATACATACATTCATATGTATATTGTTTTTGGTTTAGGCAGAGCACACAAAGTGGGGGCTATTACCAGCTCTATGCTGCTTTGTTTTTTTGGGTGGGGGCACATTGCCCAGAAGCTATTCCTGGTTTTGAGTTTTGGTGCGACCCATGGCTGTGCTTGAGATACTATATGTAGTATAATGGATTCACACCAAGGTCCCTGGCATTCAAGGCAAGAGCCTTAATTTCTGTACTATCTCTCTGGTCCCCAGCTTTATGTTTGAGAATTATTTCCTTAAGCACTTAAGGGACATTGAGATCTAACCTCAGTGCTCTGTGCATGCAAAGCATACACTTAGCCTCCTGAGTCATTGCTCTCATGCAAGTTATATATTTCTTCCTCGAGTTTTATGTGTAGTCTGTATAGATTCCTATTTTCCCATCCATTGTATATTGTTTTGTGTGAGGAAACACTGAGGTGCCCGCATAAAATCCAGGAGCAGGGTCAGGGATCCCCTTTTGCCCCAGGGGGATCGGCGCCAGCGGACGGCAAGAATCCAGAAAGACGCAAGAATCCAGCAAGATGCAAGAATCCAGAAAGACGCAAGAATCCAGCGAAGTTTCAAAATGCTCTACTTATCATAGTTTTAGGCATTGAATCGATAGGAAAAATCCTGTGCTTAGATTCCCAGCTGGGCCCTGTTCACGTGTAGGCCAAGATGGCGGCCACCACATGTTAAGGCCCTATAGACAGGAGACAGAGACAAGGCACCAGCAGAAAGGGGGGGGGGGGGAGGAGAGGGCGGCCCACCAAAAGAGAGATCCGAGAAAGGAAGCAGGCTAGTTTTATATCCCTGCAACCCAGACCTCCCACTTCTGTGGGAAGCCTGCAGGTTTAAATGTATCGCTTCACTTGTATCACTTGTCTTCCAGTTGTTCATGGATTTGCTCAATTGGGCACCAGTAACATCTCCATAATCCTGTCACATGCTAGTGTAGCCCAAGGGCATCTGCTCACTCCAGAAATACAAAGAGCCTCAAAACCATTCCTTCAGGTCATGGGAATGAGGTCTATAATTGTAACTGGTATTTGGCATATCAAATACGACACGGGCGGCTTGCCAGGCTCTGCCGTGCAGGTGGGATTCTCTTGTAGTCGCCTCTCATCTCGTGCGTTTGTCCATGAACCAATTCATCAATCATCCCTATTAATGGGACAAAACAACTATGAAGATGAGAATCTTGTAATCACACTGGGCAATGCTCAGGGGTTATTCCTAGCTCTGCACTTGGGAATTATTCCTGGCTGTGCTTGGGGGACCATAGGGGATGCCGAAGATCGAACCCAGGTTGGCCACATGCAAGGCAAATGCCCTACCTGCTGTGCTATCCCTCCGGCCCCTTGAAACATTTCTTTATTTTTATTGTATTTTTTGGTATACAGAATTATTGCATCACCACTGTCACCAAAGTGCCAAAGACCAGCCACTGTCTTTATTTCATTTTAGTTCACTTCTTCTTTCTTTCTTTCTTTCTTTCTTTCTTTCTTTCTTTCTTTCTTTCTTTCTTTCTTTCTTTCTTTCTTTCTTTCTTTCTTTCTTTCTTTCTTTCTTTCTTTCTTTCTTTCTTTCTTTCTTTCTTTCTTTCTTTCTTTCTTTCTTTCTTTCTTTCTTTTCTTTCTTTCTTTCTTTCTTTCTTTCTTTCTTTCTTTCTTTCTTTCTTTCTTTCTTTCTTTCTTTCTTTCTTTCTTTCTTTCTTTCTTTCTTTCTTTCTTTCTTTCTTTCTTTCTTTCTTTCTCTCTTTTCTTTCTCTCTCTCTCCCCCCCCCCCCCCCTCCCTCCCTCCCTCCTTCTTTCATTCTCTTTTTTTTTTGCTTTTTTGGGTCACTCCTGGCGATGCTCAGGGGTTACTCCTGGCTCTGTACTCAGGAATTACTCCTCACCATGCTCAGGGGACCATATGGGATGCTGGGGATCAAACCGGGTTGGCCGTGCGCAAAGGCAAACTTCCTACCCACTGGACTATCACTCTGGCCCCAGTCCTCCTCTTTTTCTCCATCCCTTCCCAGTTTTATCTTTTCTTTTTTCAGTGGGGTGGGTTTTTTTTCCCTTCTTTTTTGGGGTCACACCCAGCAATACTCAGGACTTACTCCTGGCTCTGCACTCAGAAATTCCTCCTGGCAGTGCTTAGGGGACCATATGGGATGCTGGGGATCCAACCTGGGTTGGCTGTGTGCAAGGCAAACACCCTACCCTCTATGCTATTGCTCTGGCCCTGTTTGTTTAAGGTGGGAGGAGACTATACCTCTCAGTTTGCAGGATGCACCCTTGGTTTTGCACGGCAGAGCCTGGGAAGCTACCTGTGTTGTATTTGATATGCCAAATATCAGTAACAATTATAAACCTCATTCCCATGACCTGATGGAATGGTTTGAGGCTCTTTATGTTCCTGGAGCGAGCAGACGCCCTTGGGCTACACTAGCTTGTGACAGGGCATATGGAGATGTTACGCCTGCTGGAGCAAATCGATGAACAACGGGAAGGCAAGTAGACAGGTGACTCTTGGCTTTGTGCTCTGGGGTCATTCTCCTAGGGGATCCATTTGTGGTGTCAGGAATCAGCCTTGATGGGCCACATGTGAGGCAAGCACCTTGACCCATGTACTGTGTCTCCAGCTTCTATTTTATTATTTCAGTGGTCTAAAATTGGTGCTTCCGTAAACCCAGCTAATTGTTCATTTCCACTTGGTTAATTCTAGTTCTTCTCTGATCCTTATTTGTGCTGCTCCATAAGTAATCAGAATTTTACTTTCACTGTGGTGAGTTAAGACTCTAAAACTCTTCAGAGCTCACAAAGTTATTTTCAACAATTTGGCTGGTTAGAGTTAATGAACTTGTGATTTTATATTGAAATGTTATCATTTTTCATGGCATTGCTTTTTGGTTACATTGTGTATAAATTGTGTTTTGGTGACATTGCAGATTAAAACCACTCCAGTCTAGCCTTTGAAAACCTATAGGTTTTCTAGGAGATATTTATAGAATCTCACCATTTCATTGAAAACCATCCAGATACCTTAGTCATGGCCGATCTCATAATCTCTTTCTTTTCTTAGTTGATTCACAAGCGGTGAGAGGGTGAGTGGCTGAGGATATGGAGAGTGTCAACATGAGACTTACTCAGCATAATCATCTGCTTTGCTTTTGATTTGTTGTTTCCATCTTTTGGGGGCGGAGAGGGTATTTTCATGTTTATTTTCACCTTTTTTTTAATGTTCCATTCATTTCCTTTTTATTTTTGTGTTGTGAATTTCCTGTTACTCTGTCTTGTCTTTACCTTGGTTGGTGTCAAAAGGAGCCAGCAGGGCTGAAGACCCTCCGTCTGGTGAGCATGCCCTCCTGGCGCCATACACACAGCGAAGAGCAGGAGGAGGAAGATGATGATGATGTAGTAGGTCCCCGGGAAGCAGTATCCCTGCTGGCACTACTGCCCGGCCATCAGAGAGTTGGAGGTTCTCTCGTCTCCAAGTAGCTCAGTTACCAATTGCCTTCTTCCTTAATCACCTGAGAATTTGGGTCCCAAAGAAGGTGGTTAAAACTAATTGTGCCTCTTGCCACTGTTAGACGATACGGAACAGGAATTGTTTTGTTTCTCAGAGAATATTTGGCACAAAAAAAGAATAAATGATGTCCGCAGTTGTCAAGTCCCCTTGTGGCCCAGAGACCCCAAGCTTTCTGATGGCCTTGCTGCATTGCCTGGGTTCAGATTGCAGGCTGTGGGAAGTCTAGTGACAGCATGATAGTTAATTGCTCGTGGCTTCACACTTCCCACTAACTGATTCTCTCTCTCCACCTCTGTAGCCTTTAGGTTCTCACCACACACTGTGCTGTTTGTTTTCAAAGTGTCTGTTTTTTGCACACCGTTCACTGCATGGCGATTTTTCTGTCTAGGTTATTAAGATCTCTAGCTGTTATAGAATATGGAGATCGAACTTGCATGCTTAGGGTACTTATTTTTGGTAGGGTACATATAAAGAATAAAGATTAGAATGTTTTAAGAAAGGGTCTTGCTATTGATGACTAAACTATAGCCCATGATCTTCCTTCAGAAATAGGCATTAATGTTCCCATTCCTTGTCCTGTTAATTTTTTCATCTCACTTCCCATTACCTTTGAGTCTTCAATTTCACAGACTCTACGCCATGTTTCTCAACCATTTTTTCTGACTGTGTTGCCATCCTAAGAGTTGTCTCCATAGTTTCATGATCATAATTTACACAGATTTCACGGCGACCCCCTTGACCAAGATCCTGGGTGTCCTCAGGGATTCGTGGTTGAGAATGCTGCTCTGAGCCATACATACACTGTTGATTTAACGGAATGACCCTGGCGAAGAGGTTCTTGTTTAAAAAAAGTCACTCCTTGGGGCTGGAGTACTGTTAGAGTGCGTAGAGTGTTCGCCTTGCATGCTGCTGGCTGGGTTTGATTCCTAATATTTCATATTATTCTCGAGCACTATCAGGATTAATTCCTGAGTGCATCGCTGGGTGTTACCAAAAAAACAAACAAAAAAGTTATTCTCAAACCATTTTCTTGTTGCCCCAAAAGATCGCAATATCTCCCCTGTGTTACCGTAAAGTTTGGGAATGTTGCTCAGAAGTGTTGGGAGATAAGAATCTCCCATATCCCTTTTCACCAGGGCAGAGTTTCTTCTGTATTAAACCAGAAGCGCTAAACCAGAATTTCGTCAGTTTTTAGATTAGTACCAATTTGACATTTAAAGTGAACTGGCTATAATCTAGTGAAAGTGATGTTTTAAAGACATTGAGACATGAGCAGGAGAAGACGTTCCGGAATTAGGCCAGCATTCCTCCGCATGGAGGCTGGGCAGCGGACTGTACTCTGTTTGAGTGGGTAATACTTGAACCATAGACGGGGCCTCAGAGGACGTCTTATAGAGATGATTTCTCTCTTGTGGCTTGTCTGACCTTGAGGATTGAAGAACTGATAGAAAATCATATTAGATAGCCTTATATCATTAAGGTTTCATTTATTCTGGTATTTTATACTAATGTACTTTCCTACATTGATACCCATCTTTCTGGAAAACAAGTTTCTTTATGATTTTTGCCTCTCATTTTGGAATTTGTCACTTATTGAATGAGCATGTCTAAATTTCTGTTCTTTAGTTTAAAAGTTTCTTTTGCCAGGTTCCTAAGAAGGTTTAATCCATCACCTACAGTGTGCAGTTAAGATACCTTACATTATACTAGCATTTAACTGTGTCTTTAGGACATAGCCACAGTCTGTTTCTATTAACCTCACACTCAGAGTCAAATCCTGCCTCATGTGGCTACAAGAAAAGAGGGGACACTGATTCTGTATCTATTCAGATAGTCACGGGGCACATAGGGTAAACCTCAGGAGCACAGACCCTCGTGCCATGGGCTGGGCTTTACATAGAGCTGCCACACGGCTTCCATTTAGGGAATTCTTTGTGGTTTTCAGTCTCTGAAGTGAAAGAGAAAAGGGGTCTGCATGGATTAGTAAGTGTGACTAAAATTAACTTTTCCCCCACTTTGTTTTTGCTTACAGCCTCGGGGAGAAGGGCAGGATGCGTTTTCATAGGTTGCAGAATGTGCAGATTGCCTTGGACTTCCTAAAGCAGCGACAGGTAAGACAGTCTTGCATGCTCCCTGCTCTGTCACGGAGCTTTAGTTTGGGTCCCTAGTTAGGGATGTTCTCAGTGCCCTTGGTGAGCCTTAACAAGTAATTGTTAGAGTTGACTCCCAGGTTCCAACGTTGCTTGCTAGTCAGCAACTGTATTATGGTTAGATCATTTGGTAGACCTTGCTTTATAGAAGAAAGGGTTAACAGAGAAGAGAAAGATGCTAAAGATCGGACCTTAGGTGGAGGTCAAAATGACGATGAAAGATAAACCCACAAGGATGATAGGGAAAAAACTTGGTCATCCAAAAGAGGGAAACCAGAATACCATGTCCTTATGACCGTTGATATTGTGGTGGTTATAATTGTAGACTACCATGTCAGATCTGGGGAAAGACCTGGGTGACATGAAACAAAAGGGTTTCTTTTATTTTGGCGGGCAGAGGTAGGGGGCGGGGGGTAGTTTTACACCTGACAGTGTTCAGGGGTTACTTCTGGCTCTGTATTCATGAATCACTTCTGGGGGGACCATATGGGATATAAGGATCAAACTCTGGCGTCCACTTGCAAGGCAAACGACCTACCCACTGTACTATCATTCTGACCCCAGCCTTAGAACATTAAACCTGGAAGATAACTTAGGAATCTACTAGGCCAGTGCCTTCATTTTATAGTAAGGAAAGTGGGATCTTGACAAGTGAAATGAACTGCCCAAATCACCCAAATTTTTAGAGCAAAGTGGCGACTTTACTCAAGTCTTATGTGTAGTTTGACTCCTCCTTCTATCCATTTGTTTTTCCGTAGAATATCTTTTTGCTCCCTTTGCTTCCTAATTGATGAAACCAAGTTCAGGAATGTGGACTAGATTCAGGACACAGTGCTTAATTATCCTTGAAAGACAAAAGAAAAAAATGTCTCTTCCTCTTGAGATTAGAGAGAAGGAAAAAGGAGGGATAAAGATACGGCTGTAGTTGTGGTTGAGAGGAAGGTGGTCAGGAAATTAGAAAGTTCATCCACTTAGAGAAATTGTATGGAAGATTTGGTAGACCTCTGGTTGCCAGGCAACAGTATGGGTCAAGGTGACAGTAGACTGATTTTTGGAGGGTTTTTTTTTTTTGGTTTTTTTTTTTTGTTTGTTTGTTTTTTGTTTTTTGCGTTTTGGGTCACACCCGGCAATGCTCAGGGGTTACTCCTGGCTCTGCACTCAGGAATTACTCCTGGCGGTGCTCGGGGGACCATATGGGATGCCGGGATCGAACCCAGGCTGGTACAGGCCAGCCGGCGCAAGGCAAACGCCCTACCCGCTGGGGTATCGTTCTGGCCCCAGGAGTTGTTTTTTATGTTCCTTTTTGTTACACTTATCACTTGTATCACTTGTCTTCCTGTTGTTCATCGATTTGCCGAGCAGGCGCCAATAAACATCTCCATTCATTGGGAATAAGGTCCATTATTGCTACTGTTTTTGTCATATTGAATATACCACGGGTAGCTTGCCAGGCTCTGCCGTGGCTCTGGGTTCACCCCAGGGGACCAAGTCTTCTTCTGTGTCAGACCATCAACCATCCAGAGCCCCCGGGCAGAGCCCTGAATGTGGACAAGCCTGTCTCCTGTCTGCCACCTGCCAATGCATCTGGGCACCACAGCCACGCCTGCAGCACCTCAAGGGGCAGGAATTACATCTTATCAGTAATTAAATTTTTTTTTCGTTATTCTTTGCTTTTTTTGGGTCACCACCTGGTGATCTAAGGGGTTCCTCCTGGCTCCGACTCAGGAATTACTCCTGGCGGTACTCAGGTGACCATATGGGATGCCAGGGATCAAACCTGGGTTGGCCACATGCAAGGAAAACACCTTCCCTGCTGGACTATTGCTCCAGCCTCTTATCAGCAATTATTAATTTGGAAATTCATTTTCTATATTATCCCATAGCAGAAATGTCCATGAATAAAGTTAGTGGAGACCAGAGAGGAGACTTAATGGGCAAGGTTATTTGAAAATAACTGATTAGAAATTTAAGAACAAGGAATAGCTTTGTTTAGAGTGAAAAAGCAAAGGCTGGTAAGTACAGTGGACTGAGATCGTGGTTAAGGGTGAGGTCTAAGCTGTAGCTGTGCCTGTGTCCAACAAAGACTGAAAGTGAAAGTTGCCAGAATTGAGAAGGCAGATGGATTGTGTCAACAGGGTCATTGAGATACGGGTCATTGAGTGCTGAAGTGACTCATACTGTAGAACAGGTAGGGAAGGAGAGTAGGGATCAGGTGCTAAGTAATTGAGAAAAGGGTGAGTGGAGATGGGAAGGGAGAATTCAGAATCAAAGGAGAAAGCCAGTAGAGGTGGGGCTGAAGAATACAAAGGTGGCTGACAGCGCAAACCTGTATCTGTGAGGTTCCTAGTGATCTGTTATTAGAATAAGGCATAAACTGGAAGGGCAGCTTGTTTCATCTCCAGTAGACGGAAGAGGAAGTAGATTTCCTAAGGCTGAGAAATCCAGAACCAGCACTGGCGGATCTGCAGTCTTCTGAGATCTGCTTCATAGGTGGACGTCTTTTAGCTGGCAGAGAAGCAGACTCACTCTTTAAGCTTTTGGTGTACTAAGTTACTGCGTCTTCACCACCGCCATCCTTCTGCCACCTCTTGCTCCCTCTGGGGTGGTCTCTTTATAAGCACCTTAATTCCACAATGTATAATCTACTTCATGAACCTAGTCACTGCTCAGTGATCCTTCACCTCCAGATGCCATCGCATTGGGCTTTAGAACTTGGCATAAATATTAGGAGTGGCACAGAGGTTTAGCTCTATAGCACCAGGACACCATTAGTAAGAAAGCGACACTTCTCTTTGGGGCCACCAGGGTTCTTGAGAGGCAAATGTTTCAGTACAGTTGAAAAGATTGAACTTGTGCCCCCTGGGATGATGATAGGAAAGGCTTTCAGGGTTGGAGGTGGAATTGGGCTGGGTTCCCTGGGACCCTTGGTTTCTGCACTCAAAACTTCATGTGCTAGGAAATTCCTCTTTTCCAGCACACTGGGACAGTTGGTCACCCTGATAGGGAAGGTCCGTGGATTTGGAGTTAGTGGAAGCTGAGGGAGGCTAGGAAATAGGAAGATCTCTGGAAAGCAGAGCAAGTGGAGGTGAGAACAAGCCAAAAACGGGTGGGGAGAATGCTTCTCTCCTTCCCTCTTAATCTAAAAAAGAAAGAAAGAAAAAATTAAGTCTGATGACTTAGTTAAAAAGTAGCTTATGAGGTTTCTTTACAGGTGGGAAATCAAAACGGTACAATCTCTGGAAAATAGTTTGGTAGTTTCTTTTTGGAGCTACACTTATACCTGATAGTCCCCCACTTAGGATTTAGCCTGAAGAATGAAAACTTGCTTACACAAAAAAGCTGTGGATATAGTTTTATTTATAATTGACTGAAACTGGAAACAAATCACATATCTTAAAAGGGATTAGGGGATCATACCACTACAGTGATTTGAATACTATTTGGTAATGAAAAGGAAGAATAATCTAATCTATGCAACAATCTGGATGGGAACACAAGGCATAAAAGCTCAGTATGTGTGTGTGTGGGGGAGCAGGTATCAAAAGATCACATACTATATGATTCTATTGATCTGATTTTCTGGAAACAGCAAAATTAGGAACAGATGAGTTACTACTCTGAATTGGGTTACTTATAAAGGGGGTGCCTTCTGGTGGAGGGATGGGTGCTGGAACAGTGTATGACCGAAACCCCAAATATGAACATCTTATGAACATCTTTGTAACTGTATATCTCAGGGTGACATAATAAAATATTTAAAAAAGGGGGGTGCCTTGACCTTCAAGAAGCAGTATGGTCCATTGTTGGGGGTCACAGTGGTTCTGTTACCCTGATTGTGTCAGTAGTGCATGCATCTGTGTGTGAGTTAGAACTCAGGGACTGTCCTCCAAAAAAGTCATGAATGTGTGTAAGTAACAAAATTCTATAAAAATGAAACCAAAAGTCCCAGAGCTCTGAGCTCAGCCTTTGTTTCTTTTTCAGGTGAAACTAGTGAATATCCGCAATGATGACATCACAGATGGCAATCCCAAGCTCACCCTGGGCCTGATCTGGACCATTATTTTGCATTTTCAGGTAGGGCTTGTCTAGTTACGGTCCCTGTTCCGTTGCTGTGTTTGGACATGGCAGTGTCCCGAGTCTTCAACCACTGGTCCACACAAATCAATGGTGGCCTACGGCTGTAGAAAATTTGAAAAACCCTGGTCTACTCCCTTGATTATAACTGCTGGCTTGTGGTCCAGTATACAGGACAGGTGCTGGTGTTAAAAAAGATTGAAGAACTTTACTGGTTTTAAAATTTCAATAAATCAAAAAAATATTTTATTTGGTTTTGGGCAACACCTAGCTGTGCTGAGGACTTAATCCTGGCTCTGTGCTCAAGGATTAAGAGCTCTGTGCTCTGTGCCCCTGGAAGCGCTTGGGGATGTGTGGGGTGCCTGGAATTAAACCCGGTGCCAAGGGCTATGCTGCTATACTCTCTCCAGTGCTGAAGAGCACAATTTAAAAGTCTCGCCACCCTCCATGGGCTGCACTCAGCCTTCTCTGTATTTAAAGGCCAGTGAGTGTGGAGCTGTAAGGGAGGGCCAACAGGCCTGGTAACAAGCTGTTGTAACCTAGACTGAGAACTTTCTGATCATTTGCATGATGAACTTGGATTTTCCTTGTTTGTGCTGTGGCTTTGTGATTGGAAGTCTGGTTAGTAAACGTCTGTCAGATGAGTCAAAACCAACTCTTTAGAGACTACGCTTGAGGGGTGGGGCTCTCCCTCAAACGTAGGATGTTGGTTTGGATGCTTTAGAAGGGAGGCGTGAAGGCTTATTATTCTGCTTTGATGTCAGCTTCTCCTCATCTCTAATAATTGTAAAACAAGTCTGGTTAATTGTAGCACTGTTTGATCAGTTTGGAATGCCATAATGAATACCATAGACTGGACGGCTTAAATGTTTGCTAACATTTATTTCTCTAGATTCTGAAGACTAGTAAGTTTAATATCAAGTATGGTTGGTTCTTGGTACAAGATAATCTTGTATAGCTTCAGATTTTTAAGGGGAAATGAATCCCCTTGTAGGGTCTCCACTCACAGGACCTCATCTGACACTAAGGCACCTCCCCCAGGCTTCCGCCTCCACATATCATTACTCCAGATAGCATTACTTTGATATCAGTTGAAGGGCTTCAACTGAACTTTGAGAGAATACACATATTCAGCCTCAAGCAAACCCCTTTGGGTTTGTAGATGTGCTTATAAGCAGTTCTCATAGCTTACATCACAACACAAAGAGTAACACCATGAGTACTGGTAATGTTTGCACGGGATCATTATCTTCCCTGTCTCCTGCTTCCCAAAAAGACAGATTTCCCTCCTCGCCTCCTTTTGCTCCTACCTACCTTTCTCCCTCCCTCCCCTTCTGGATTTTGGGTTCTTGATTTTTTTTTTTTTTTTTTGCTTTTTTGGGTCACACCGGCAATGCTCAGGGTTTCTCCTGGCTTTGCACTCAGGAATTACTCCTGGCGGTGCTCGGGGACCATATGGGATGCTGGGGATCGAACCCAGGCCGCAGAGCCGGCCGCGTGCCAGGCAAACGCCCTACCCGCTGGGCTATCGCTCCGCCCTCGGGTTCTTGATTTTGGGGGCGATACCTGGCACTGCTCAGGGACTTGTATTGCTCCTGGATCTACCCTCCGGTTTTTCACCTTGCTCCACCAGTACTATTCTCCCTCCTCTTTGCTCATGAAGTTTCGAGAGTGGGGCGCTCTTTCAGATTCCCCACTCCTTGGAAAACTAGGGGGTTTTTTTTCCACAATAAGGTGTGCTCCTGATGGTTCTGGAGAGCCATGTGATCCTGGAGATTGAACTTGACCTTCAAATATGCTAGACTTGAGCTGTCTCCTTGGCACCCAAGAGCAAATCCTTTTCCAGTCTGATTCTGTTGGTAAAGTACAACCCTATTTTTGCCTTTTGCCATCAATCACTTAGTCCAGCCAAACAAGACCATTTCTCAGGCAGTTCTCATATACCTAATTGCTGTGTACCAGTATCATAGATTAGAGGGAGCACTCTCAGAGCAAAGAGGTTAATCAAGGCACTGATACTAGGGTTGAGGTGTCTGTTGATGTAGTTGGGGCGTTAGCACCATCTGCTGGTATATGATTGAATAGCCGGTGTCCCCCAATTCAGAATATTCTGAATTTAGGGCTTACTACTTTGGGGCTTTGGTTTGCAACTGATGCTAACATTGTGCAACATGGGGATAACTTGCTCTTTTTTGAAACCATGGGGTTTCCTGAGACATTCTTTGAATATAAATAACCAGGAAAATGAAGTTGGCACATGTTCCATGGGGACAAGGCTTTGTTGAGCCACTTTCTTGGAGTCCCCCCTGAACCGAGTTTTTAAAAAAGAACTTTTTATTTGTTTGTATTTTTCCATATACCTGCCTTCACTTCTCTGTGTGTCTCAGTTATGAGGCAAGGAAAATCTGGCTATTCTGTATGGCCGCTCTCTGTAGCCAGTTTTCTTTAAAAAGGAAAATCTTTTTTTCAAAGGGTCAGAGAGATAGTACAGCTGGTAGGACTCTGCCCGTCCATGAGGCTGACCTGGATTTGATCCACAGACCTTCATTTGGTCCACTGGGCACAGTGCCAGGAGCAGACCTGGCTGTAGCTAGATGTGACCCCAAAACAGCAAGCAACAAAAATGAAGGGGAAACTCAGGTGCCAGAGAGAGAGAGAGTACAGTAGATAACACACTTTCTTTGCATGCCCAAAACAAAAGAAATTCAAAAGGATATTTTAAAAAGAAATTCTAGGCTTTGTATAATTTCATCTATAACTTCTCTGCTATAAAGTCACACATTTTTCAGAACACAAATCCGGATTAAGTTTCTGCTGCCGTTCAATCAGTGTTTTAGTGACTTTACGGTACTGTGAGTCTGCTGTTGCAGTCAATCTCCTGACCATTCTCGAAGAAAAAGCCACTTTCATTCAAAGTTAAACGTATCATAGCATATTTGCTGGAATTAAAGCTGAATAAGGAGCCGCCGGTGCAGAGCCAGACCCGCCCGCCGGACCCGCAAAAAAAAAAAAAAAAGCTGAATAAGTCATGATGTTTGGGGGGCTAATTTAATATTCACCTTTTGTATGACAACCCAGTGTGAAAAAACTTTGGTTTATTTGCTTCTTGGGTATGTCTTTAGCATTTTTATTTTAGCAGGTTTTGTGGCTGTATGGGACTTTCAGAGATAGCTAAATTCTAGTAATGTCAGCTATGAATATAATAGTTTTTGCATTCCTAACAACCAGTGTTGTTAGGAAGCATTCATTGATGGACACTTGAATGTTCTTAGATAAACATTTTGAAGAGGTAATCTTGATATAGGGGCAGTGCTGGAAAATGGTTCACTTTGTGGCAGTTGAGATTTTTATTTTATTTTATTTTTTTGCTTTTTTTGGGTCACACCTGGCCATGTTCAGGGTTTATTCCTGGCTCTTCACTCAGGAATTACTCCTGTCAGTGCTTGGGGAACCATATGGGATGCCAGGGATTGAACCTGGGTTGGCCATGTGCAAGGCAAACACCCTACCCACTGTGCTATCACTCTGGCCCCTAAAAAATCATTTCAGTTAAAATTTTACTGTTGATATGGTCTAAAAAAAGTACCTTTCAAAAAAACTGAAATTTTTATACCATAGAATCGCCCATCTTCATTGTATAATTGAACAATTTTTTATGAGTTATACACCTGTTGTGGGGTTCCTCTGGCTTCTGGCGGGCTCTGCTGGGATGGCAGGCCAGGGCTAGAATTCGCCTTCTTTCCTGGGCGCCCGTGATCAGCTGGGCACAGGGAGAGCTGGTAGCTGCTCTGCCCCGCGTATGTGGGTCTCTGGATCAGATATACCTGGGCTGGGGTTGAAAAAAAAGACTGCTATATGGTGGGACTCTGACAAGCCAGGTGTAGCCCAACAATAAAATGGCAGAAGAATAAATTCTTGTTAAGTGAATGGACAGTTTATAAATTTGCTGTTCCTACAGTTGGGAGTTGGTAGATTAAATAGGCCAATAAGATGACTGCAGTGTCTGTTTTCTTTGCCCACTGTGCAGAGCAGCAAACTGACACAGGTTACACATGCAGACAATCAAATATAATTTTTTTTTTTTTTGGGTCACACCGGCGGTGCTCAGGATTACTCCTGACACTGCACTCAGGAATCACTTCTGGCGGTGCTCGGGGGACCATATGGGATGCCAGGGATCGAATCGGGACCAGCATGGGCGGCCACATGCAAGGCAAATGCCCTACCCGCTGGACTATCGCCCGGTTCAAATATAATTTATTGTTTCTGATTTTGTTCAAGCCTGTTTTAAAATATAAGCTCTGAGAGATAACATTAATGGTCAGTGCTTGATAACCCCCTCCAGAAATAAAAAAACTGACAAAAGTCCTTTATCAACTCTTTAAGTATTTATAAAATGAATATATGTCCAGAACTTTGGGAGAAAATTCAGGGGTTTCAGGACAAGGGGAGGTCAGACTTGATACACATCTATGTGCGCTTTATTGAACTTGGTTCTTGGCATAGCGGTGCAACACCATTTGCATCTGAGGAATGAATGAGCTGTTTTACTCTGGCTGTCTCTGAGGAGTTACTCTTAGTGTTATAGCGGCCGCAACAGTCTTAGATAGTACAGATTTTAGGATCAGGTCCTTCCCAGGATCTCACACATTTATACACTGTATACAGTTCTAGGCAGGTTCTAACTGATCCTGGTCATCCCAGTAAGCCTAGATAAAGCCAGAGCATTCCACACATCATGAGGTCAGTCATTCTCAACATCCAGACTCCACAGTTCCTCAGAGCTCCAAGAGAAAACTTGATCTTTCCCCTTTAAGTTTCCCTTTAAGTTTCATCAGTAAATGCTCGAGATGAGAGCCTTCTACTGAGAGTATACCACCTACACGACAGAGCCTGGCAAGCTACCCTTGTTTTAGTTGATATGCCAAGAACTAGTAACAATTATGGACCTCAGTTTCATGACCTGAAGAATGGTTTGAGGCTCTTCCTGTCCCTGGAGCAAGCAGATGCCCTTGGGCTACACTTGCTTGCAACAGAACTTAAGGAGATGCTACTGGTGCCCACTCGAGCAAATCAATGAACAACGGGAAGACAGTGATATAGTGACACAGTGACAGTAAACAGAAAAACCAAAGGAATTATGAGGAACAAGCAGGACTTGAGAGTCTGCACTCCCAGCAGAGAGCAGCTAATGTGTTAGGAGCCCAGGCCAAGTGAGAAGGGCAAGTCAGACAGTTTAACTTTAGAGAGTGGAAGCAGAGCTCCTGGGGAGCAAAAAGGAAAACAAACACCCAAACTTTGGACCTTGGGATGGATCTGCTTTTCTTACAGCTGGTCAAGAAAGATCACGTGCAAGGGTTCTGTCAGTGGTGGAAAGTCAGTGGAGCTAAAAGCTCCCATAATAAATGAGGGTGGAGGGATACTATAGGCCCAGACTTAGCATGTCCTTTATAGACTCTATTGCATCATTTCTCACGAAGGCCACTTTAAGTAGGTGGTAGTTTGTCAGTTTATAAGGAAACTGAATCACCTAGTAGTTAAGTTATTCAGTTACTACATTAGCATAATTGGGAAGTTAAGCCTGAGTCTCCCTTACTGAGATCTGTCAGCTCCATTCCTCTGAGCAGAAGGAAACAAAGACCTGATTTATCCTACATATGCAAAGAAAAGAACGAAAGAAGAGAAGCAGGGAGGAAGTAGAAAGGGCTAGAGCACTTGCTTTGTAGCTGAGCCCTGTCTTAGTCCCTAGCACTTCCTGGTCTCTAGAGGGCCCCGGGAATGATCCCTGAACCCTGAACAGGCAGGCAGCATCCCCTAACTACTTCTGGGTGTGCCCCCAAATCAGAAGAAAAACAAAAGCCTCCAGAAGCAAATATACTTGTTTCTGTTAAATTTCTCAAAGAAAGTTAGATTAAGCAGCTGTTTCCTTTGCTCCTGGATGGGTCAGTTATGGGAATTTGATTTGTTTTTATTTTAGTAATAAAATCCAAACTTTCGCTTGGGGGTGGGGTTTTTCTCTTAGGAGTTTCACAGTTCCCATTCTCTTTGTGGGAGCACGAACCTGGGTCCTTCACGGAGAAATGATCAAATAAGTTCCTGTCTGCTGTCTGACAGTCGCTGTCATGTTAATTTCCTGGTCTGGAGTCTTGCTGTGGTTCCAATTGGCCATAAGATGGTGCTGCCGCTCTGCCATCAGCCTGAAGAGGCTCTGGGTAGAAATACCTACTGCAGCTGTGAGGGGCCTCAAGAAGCCCTTCTGCAGAAGCTGTTGCTTTAGGCCTTCATACTACTTTGCTTTTTGGAGGGCATTTCTTAGGATCAGGAGTGGTGGACAGGGCTGACACCAAGCCAGGCAGGCTAGTTCTCTCTCCTCTGTGGTCTGGACTGTCCTGGTTTATTACAGCTGTCACAGGGAAGAAACTCACCCTTCAGAGCTTTTGGTTTGTAGCACTGTTAGTAAGACAGGATGGACACACACCCACACACCCACAGACACACATGGTGGAGGAGGGGCGTGTGACTACACTGTCATATAGTAAGGTGATTTTTTTGGGAGGGTGCTAGAAGGCTGTGCAGTGCCAGCAGTCAAATCTGAAACTCCACATGCAAAGCATGTAACCAGGCCTTTGAAACATCTCCCTGGCTCTAGCAGGGCTATTTTAGGATTTTTGTTTGTTTCGTTTTTCTCTTGGTTTTTGGGATATTCCTGATACTGATCACGTGTTATTCCTGGTCTGCGCTCAGAAAGTACTCCTGGCAGTGCTCGGGGGACTGTATCAGAAGCCTCGGAACGAACCCAGGTCAGCCACGTGGAAGGTGAATGCCGTACCTGCTGTACTATTGCAGCTTCAGCAGCAGGGGTGTTTTTTTTTTTGTTTGTTTGTTTATTTTTTTTTGCTTTTTTGCTTTTTGGGTCACACCCAGCGACGCTCAGGGGTTACTCCTGGCTCTGCACTCAGGAATTACTCCTGGCGGTGCTCCGGGGACCATATGGGATGCCGAGGATTGAACCCAGGCTGGCATGGGCCGGGGCTGCGCGCAAGGCAAACGCCCTACTTGCTGGGCTATCGCCCGGACCCCAGGGTGATTTTTTTTTTAATCCAGCATTTTAGATTTTTAATTCAGACTTACTGCCTTGCTGCAGTTTGGATAAAAAACCATCTGGACTCATTTTAGCAACCTCTTCTCTTATTCCCAAATAGCAGGTTTTGCTGCCTCTTTGCTTGCTGCCCCTTAACCCTGTTGAGTGTAGTTGTCAGTCTAGAACATCAGGGACCCGGGGCTGGAGCGATAGCAGACTGCTGAGTTGTCTGCCTTGCGTGTGGCTGACCCGGGTGTGATTCCTGGCGTCCCATATGGTGTGATCCCCTGAGCGCAGAGGCAGGCGTGAGCCCTCAGCTCCCACAGTGGGGATCGTTGTGTTTGACAGTGGGCCGACTTTGTTCCTGCTTCAGTTAGGAGTGACAACGGTGGAAATGAAAAGTCTTCCTCAGGTGTTTATTCACGCTTTGCCACTTACAGCTGTGGACGCTTGAGCAAATTAATCATCATTCTTATAAGAAACAAAATGTCTTTACCTGTCAAATGTGAAGTAATATCTTTGACCCATGATTCTGTGAGAATTATATACTCCTTAACCAGCGGTGCTTGCAATCCCTGCCCGGCGCCAGAGACGCGGCTTCTCTTGTATCAGGGAGTGTCTGTCAACTAGCTTCTGTATGCTACACCCAAACGGAGTTCCTCTGCTACTTCTCTTTTTAATTCATTGTTTGAGGTAGCAAGTGTAGATGTTTATGTGTTTGGGGATTTCCCTCCATATCACTGGCAGGCGGAAAAAACAGATCTTTCTCTTCGGGGCGGGGTACCAGTTAGAGGAGGAAAATAAAAGCTCCAGGAGGCTAGCGCTTTCAGCCTTTGCAGGATTTTATTTATTTGTTTCCTTAGTTTTCTTAAGGCTTTGTGCTCTCTTTAGGCTCTGATTTAATTAAAATACTTTCACTGTTTCTGACCTGAAATTTTTTGAGAAAAGCGCATTATCATGCTTGATATTTTCTTTTGGGCATCTTGGTGCAACAGTTGGAACCTGTCTCCTTTCAGAGTGGGGGCCATCGTGTGGCTTCCTTGTCCCACCCCGTGTTCTGCCCCCCATCTCCCCTTGAGCGAGTTTGCGTTTTCTCTTCCCTCCTCCTTCCTTTATGGTACCTTCTCCCCTGGTCTCTCCTCTTTTCCCCTCCCTTTTCCATTTACTCTTACTGTCCTCCGTTCTCCCCCACACACTCCCAACTCCTCCTCCTCTCCCTAATCTCTCTCCCTCCCCTGGTTTCCAGCTCCTTTTTGCTTTCTGTTTGTGTTACTGAGGGCAGTGCTCCAATTACCTCATATTTGGAGAGAGGAAGCTGCAGCCAATCCGCTTTCTGTCTGCTTTTAGGTCAAGTGATTTCTGAACTGCAGTGAGATGCTTTGAATTTGTCTTGTTGCAGCTCCGAGCCTGTAAGATGGCTGTCTGAATCGCAGCGGCTGGAAGAGACGGAGAGGAGGGGCGGGAGGGAGAAAGAATTGGAGGGTTTGCCGGCATAGTGCATGTTTCTGAATGTGCATCTAATCCGATGAAGCCACGGTTGGAATTTCTCTGGGCTCCCAGGACTGGCTTAGCTGCGTTTTTGCTGAGATTGGGAGAGGAAAGCGATGGGAAATTCATTGGGCTGTGTTAAGGAGCCAAAAGATTCCGTAGCTCTTCCTGAGAAGGCTCCCGTATCTCCTAAGAAAAGGGTTCGGTTCAAACGGAAGTGGCGGGGAAGAAAGCCCCTACTCCAGAGGTTTCTAATGAGGAAGAGCCCTTGGAACGAACTGGAGTCACTGAAGAGACTGAAACCCTAAGGAAGTTAACAGTGAGTCTCCAAAAGGAGGACGGAGTGGGAGGGGCAGAGCAAACCCCCCAGTCTCTTCACTGCCTGGAGCTTTGGCCCCCTGCACAGGGGTGGCGGATCAAGGCATGATCGTGCAGGTGAGGGAGAGATTCCAAGGGGAGATCCAGACGGCCCACCTTTTGTTAAAGAATGAGTCAT
Source organism: Cryptotis parvus (assembly GCA_021461705.1). Taxonomy (NCBI): domain Eukaryota; kingdom Metazoa; phylum Chordata; class Mammalia; order Eulipotyphla; family Soricidae; genus Cryptotis; species Cryptotis parvus. Next base: position 50,526 of record JAJIBD010004953.1, read on the forward strand.
CAGTTGCTGGAGGGGTCTGGGATTCCTTGGAAGAAGGAATGACTGTCATTGCTCACCTGCTTGATAACCCGGCGGAAAGGAACTGTGAGAAGTCCGTGAGCCAACTGGTGGAATTTCCCAGGACAGCATCCTGCAGCAGCAGGGCCGTGCTGCTGCCTTTGCAGGGAGAGACTGCGGTGGGGAAAGGAAACACACAGCTGGGCTTTCCCAGTGGCCCTTTCCACATCACCCACTTTCCCACCAAGACAGGAAATCAACTTTCAGAGGGCTGGCGTGCTCGGGTAGAAAACAAGGATATTGTAAATACCCCTCAGGCAGGTTCCTGGATTGCGGAATGTTCTGTTCCTTCATCACTACTGGACCAGTCAAGGAGCCAGAGATGCCCAGAGGCTGCCCACGTGGGTCGAATGCCCGCTCAGTCTCCCAGGCTGCCTGCTTCCCAGAGCGATCTGTCTGGCAGTGGGGTGACCGTGAGCATTTTGCCCTCCTCCTCTGGCTACGGCAGCGATGGGCCACACTTATATGAAATCCATCCGAAAGATAGAGAACCTGAAAAGATCTCCGTTTCCATCTCGGAGGAGGATGGCACCCTCTCCTTGGAGGCAAGCCACACACCAACATGGGGTGTGGAGGAGGTAGGTAGGCATGTTGTAGGGTAGCCAAACAGTAGTTCTGATTCCAGGCTCCCGAACTTGAGGTGGAGTACGGCGGGCAGTAAGGATCTTCTTGACTCCTCATCTCAGAGACTGCTGGCTAGGGAATCTATTTTAGGCCCGTCCCTGGGTGCTTGAAACCAAGTCTGTTGCCCCTGGAGACCCTAGATTCTAGGTAACCTTGCAGCCTAATTGCTGGAGCTATCTGGTGGGTGATATTCTCAAGCAGGTCTGTTTACTGGCTTCCTGACACTTAGGATGGCAGGGAGGTCTGGCTGAGTCCCTAAAATGAGTGTGAAAGGGTGAGGCAGCTCTCTGATGTGGTTGCTGCTCTCCCTGGAAAAGCTGATGCACTCCCACTGTGTGGGGACTGTGCTTCTGACAGCATCCATCCGTCATGTGCTGGTGGAGAGGACTCCCTGCTTTGGGCCCTTCCACCTTCAGAGCGGGCCAGAGGACCCTGAGCTTCCTTGAGGGGAGGTGGGGCTTTGGGCAGCTTGAAGGTACACAGGTAGAAAAGTGTGTGTGTGTGTGTGTGTGTGTGTGTGTGTGTGTGTGTTCCTGAGGAACTTGTTTATGTCTTTAGAAGCTGGTTTTTTTTTTTCTTTTTTGGGTCACACCCGGCAATGTGCAGGGTTACTCCTGGCTCTTTGCTCAGGAATTAGTCCTGGCAGTGCTCTGGGGAACATATGGGATGCCTGGGATGGAACCCGGGTTGGCTGCGTGCAAGGCAAATGCCCTACCACTGTGCTATCACTCCGGCCCCTCTATAGAAGTTTTGGATTATGGGGTTTATACAAAGTATAGGTGGTGGCGTGAGGATGTTGTGAGTCTTTTTTTAGGGTCCAAGAGTAATCAAGAATGTAAGAGATCTGATCACTGGAAGTACAATTCAATTAGACCTGGTATAGCCCAGAGTCTGTCATTTAACTGTGTGAGTGATTGTATGGACAGATAAAGTTACAGTTCACCCGGGACAGAAAAAGCCTTTCACAGGGAGGGGCGCCAGGGGACTGAGAGTTAATACAACTGGCAAGGCACTTGCCTTGCACTCCGTGACCCAGGTTCAATCCTTGACACCCCCTGTGGTCCACTGAGCGCTGCCAGGAGTGATTCCTGAGTGCAGAGAGGAATAAGCCCTGAGTACTGTCAGGCGTGGCCCCCCACTTCTCCCGCCACCCCGCCCCCTCAAAAAAAAAAAAACAGCGAAAAAATCTTGCATAGGCATGTCAGCCTTTGCAACAGGAAAAAGAAAGGGAAAAAAAGCTTTAGCTTTCCAGAGCAGCCTCGAGATGGGAGATTAGTAGGACACTTTCCTTGTGTAGATCATGGGCATGGACAGCCTAATGTCCGTTAGCAGGAGGGGAATGATGCCCAGGTCCTGCTTATCACCACTGTAAGGCTGAGATGAGACACAGATTTGTGCTTAAAATGTCCTCTTTAGGGATAAATTCCCCCCATGGCTAAGACTGTCTCAGCTTTGTTTTAAAACACTTTAAAAAAAAAAGCTTTGGATTCTCCCAATTGTTGAAGGAAAGCAAATGACCATTGAAAAAATACTCATGAGAAAGAGAGAGAGAGAGAGAGAGAGAGAGAGAGAGAGAGAGAGAAGAGATAAAGAACTCTCCATAGAGGCAGGCTAGGGAGAGGGGAGGGAATGGGGGACACTGGTGGTGGGAAATGGGCACTGGTGGAGGGATTAGTGCTGAAACAATGTATGACCGAAACCCGGACATAAACATCTATGTAACTGTATGTCTCACGTTGGTATAATAAAATATTTTAAAAAATACTCATGAGATCAAGGAGATAACCCAGAAGGCAAGAGAAGTTGTTTGGGGAACCCTGGGCTCCATTCCCGGTGTCACACAGCCCTGAGGAACCCCAGGCAGCACAAGATGAGGTCCTAAAACCCAAACATAAGGACAAAAGGAAAGCAAAATATTCTTTACGTGGTTGGATAAGGACACTCTGTGAACTTTTCCATCCAGAGAGTGGTGCATGTGTGTAAGAGGGAAGGAAGACAGTGACACTGTTGGGGGGAAAGTGTGAGTGAGTTTCACCAGCAGAGACTTTCTGTGTCACGGAGTGGGATGTAGAGTGATGGGGAGCTGTGGAACTAGCTGCTCTGATTGATACCCTGACACGGAAACTGAGTCGTTGAGCTGCTGAGACACCATAGTGTTTTGGGCTGTAGGCTCATATTGAAAAGTTTGACTGTTGATATTTAAGGACTCTTGGTAGAAACCAGTTTTTGATAATGGACCATGGCACTTTCAGTATGAACTGGACCTTCCCCTCCACTGAGAGGGCATTGGGAAAGTTGTGAAAAACTCATTGTGGCATTCATTATAAAGGGGAGAAACTTGTGGGCGAGACCCTTTGGACCATGGGATGGTAGCATGCTCTTTTGCTCTTCAATATGTGAATCTAATTTTACATGGTGCTTTTTTGGCTTTGGGGGTTACACCTGGTGATGCTCAGGGGTTACCCTGGTCCTGCACTCAGGAATCACTTGGGGACCATATAGATGCCGGGGATTGAATCTGGGTTGGCTGTGTGCAAGGCAAATGCCCTCACTGTACTATGGCTCTGGCCTATGGGGCAGTTTCTGGGCAGTCGGTTTCTTCAGCCTTTCAAAGCAGAATAGCCACAACATCAGCCATAGCACAGGCTGAGAAAATGAGGTGGCCGAGTGTCCACTCAGATGACAGGCTGCTTCAGCGGCAGGGTGGCCAAAAAGCAGCTTTTCCAGTCGTAATGAAAACCCTTAGGCCTTGTACCCCCAAACCCTCTTTGGTGTGCGTAGGCTTTTGTCAGTGAGGTGGATCCTTCTGACATGTTTGCAAAGCCTCTGAGAACAGCAGCAGCCAGAGAGAGAGAAAGGTTGTTCTGACCCTGCAGGTCGCCTGGACAGTGCAGACCCAGACTCGGAGCACCAGAGGACGCAGGTCAGAAGAGCAGCTGGCAGCCGCTGCTCAGCACACACCAGCTCCTTCCTAAGGAGGACCAAGCTGGCGCTTCAGTAGAGCTGACTCTGGTGCTTGTTCTGCTTTCGGTGTCGGAGTAGCCGTTCTCAGGGTCATGTTCACTGTGGTGTCTCTCTTGATCTGGGACTCCCCTGTTGGTCAGTTAAGGGCATGATATGGGAATGGCAGTAGGTGTGGCTGCTTGGGCACAGATTTGGCAATGAGTGTTTTGTTTCTTTTTAGGTAGAGAGAAATGGGAACGGATTTTGATTCTTGGTGACTAAAGGCTTTAGATAATATACGTCTGCTTTTCTGTTTACCTGACAGAATCGATGCTTCCCTTGTCAGGAAACAGTTAACACAGAAGCAGGTTGAGAGGTCAGCTGACAAAGTGGCTTCCAGAATGATAAGTAGACTGGGGTGCTGGGTAGGAGCTGGTTAACAGCAGTTGTACTTGGATGTCAGACAAAGGCCTTCTCTGGCTCGTTCCTCTCTGCTGAGTCCCTCCCGCCCCAGCTGCAATCAATGGCTATAATACCTGCCTGTTCAACAAGGAAAATTATGAAAATCTCTCTCTCTCTCTCTCTCATACTGTTAATGAAGTTTGTTGAATGAAGAATTCTGGCATTTCACCATTGTCCTTGCCACAAACCCTTGAAGTTCCTATAATTTGGGGTGAATAGTCAGATAACAATGGGGACTACAAATAAAAGAGAGATCTAAGTTGGTATATTATTTCTGGGCTCTGCCTTTTCGGTTTACAGGTCTCCCTTTCCCACGTCTCCTCTTTAATTACAGGGATCACTTTACTAATATTGGCTTTGTATGTAAGAAAGCAGAATTAACCAGATGATACCATTGGGGGATATAGCAGTTAGTTAGAACTTTATTTTTAAGAAAGGGTTTTTTTCCCCCAAAGTATTTTACTAATGAAAAATACTACTTAAGGGTCATATTGTCTTTTAGATGTAACAGTGGAGCAACAGTGGGGTATTAAAAAGAGTTTTTGTGTTGTAGAGATACATGCTGAAGTGTTTATGGAGAAAATGATTTGCTTCATAATAATAGGGGAGGGGGTGAAATAGGCGGCTATAGATCAAACAAGGTTAGCTTTGAGTTGATCATGGTTGAGACGGTCTCTTTTTTATTTTCATTCTCTGAGGCTTGGGGACCACACCTGGCGGTGCTCAGGGAACCATATAATGGTTCTGGGTGTCAAGCCCAGGTCCGTCTCATGCAAGGCAAGCACCTTCTTCCCTGCAATGCATACCTCTGGCCTAAGGCCAACTCTTTTTAAAATATATTTGAAAAAATTTTTCTTTTTTTATGAAAGGCTGATAAGTAAATGATCATATAATGCTGGAAGAGAATTTTACTGTCTAGGATGTATGAATGGGACATAGGCTGAGTTAGGTGCTGGAGTTACGCGGAGCCAGTTCTGAGTTTGAACTTCAGCTCAGGTCTCAAATACTATTCCCAGTGCAAGTTACTGAGCTTCCCTGGGACATAGTCTCCTCATTTGTAGATGGAGAGTAAGAGCAGTGTTTGCTTTGGGGGAAGGGAGACAGGTCTAGTGGCTGAAGCACACGTGCAGGACTCAGGATCAAGCCTGGCAGCATCCCCAGGTGTCCTCTGAGTTTCCCCCACCCAAAAAAAAGTCTTGTTTCCTCTGGTGGTTGTGGGGATTATACCTGGGAAACTGTACGTGAAGCACAATAAATGCTAGCTACTCGTATTACTAAAAGATTTCTTGGGTATTTTTTTGGGGGAGGCGTGGGGTGTCACACTAGCTACACACAGGGCTTACGCCTGGTCTGCACTCAGGGATCAGGGATCAAGTCCCTCCTGCAGGGACTTGAGGGATCATATGGGTGCCGAGGATGGATCCTGGGTTGACCACATTTAAAGCAGATGCCTTACCCACTGTACTGTTGCTCCAGCCCTTAGTACCAAGAAAAAGGTAAATATCCTTGTAGAAAAATAGGGGAAATCCAGAAATAAGTTTACAAAACAAAAAAAAAAAGAAACTCAAATGTCTCCTTCACATGAATCTTCCTTACTAGCAATCAAAGATATAAAAAAATAAAAACAATAAGATACTACTTTACACTCAGCAGATTAGCAGAAAATAAATGTCAGAAAACAGAGTGTAGGTTATGATGTGTAGTGATAGAAAAGCCGCTTATCATGTGGGTGGAGGTATAAATCAGTACACTATTTGGAGAGTAGTTTGACAGTATTTAGGAGAACTGAAAAGAAAAAAGTATGTGTGATTTAGGATTGCCTTCCTAGTATATTCCCTAGAGAGACTTCTAGTTCTCAAAACTTGGATGCTGAAAGTTGTATCCCTTCATCTTTAACTACCTCTGATGTTGGTAAAACACATAATTGTCACTCTATCCGTCTAGCCAGCATTTACATTAATGAACTAATATACCACTACTCCCTCTCTCTCTCTCTCTCTCTCTCTCTCTCTCTCCCTTTCTGCTCTCCCCTCCTGTGCAATGCCCAGAAAATCTGAGCAAGAGTGCTGATGGTCTATTACTAGGGCCTGAGGATGAGGATGGTGTGGTGCTTGGCAGTTGCTTGGGCCATCCCAGCAGTGCTCGGTTGGGGTCTCCAGGGCAGCAGCTGGCAGTGCTTGGGGAACCATGTATTTCCAGGAATTTTTTGTTTGAGGGAGCAGGATAGGCACAGTCAGCAATGCTTAGGGACTATTTCTGGCCCTGTGCTCAAGAGTGACCCTTGCCAACACTCGGGATAGAACCAAGATTGGCTAAAGCAGCTGCACGCAAAGGCAAATTCCTTACCTCTTTTGCCAGTATTCTCTGGCCCCAGATGCCAGGGGTTGAAGCACATGGTTCCATGCAAGGCGACTGCCTTAATACAACTGCCTTGTATTAGCTTTACAGCCCCATAGCTGCTTCTTATTCAGGGTTTTCGTTATTTGATGTCCTATCTACAATGGTGATGTCAGTGTCCTGAATGGCTCCTCAGGTTGTCTTAGTGGGTGATATAAGGAGCCAGGGACTGGGGAGTTGTGGGGAAGGGAGAACAGAGGAATGTTGGGTTTTATAACTTTCTGGGAAACTGATTCCCGGGCCTCCTCTCTACCTGCCTGCTTGGTGGTGTGAGATCCAGACATGAGAATCAAGTTAGCTCTCTCTTCATTACAGCTCCCCTCATTTCCTGAGTCTCACGTAGGCTTACACAGTTCAGGATCCTCAGCTTTGTATTTCTAGCCCTTCATAATCTATGTAATCTTCTTCCCTATATCAGTTTGCAGTTACAACATTTATATCTGAACAGGTCAAACCCTTATCATCCTACTGTTACTGTTTCAACTTCCAGTCTTTGTATCTACTATTTTTTTTTTCTTTTTGGGTCACACCTAGCAATGCTCAGGGGTTACTCCTGGCTCTGCACTCAGGAATTACTCCTGGCGGTGCTCAGGGGACCACATAGGATGCCAGGGATCGAACCCGGGTCAGCCGTGTGAAAGGCAAATGCCCTACCTGCTGGACTATCGCTCCAGCCCCTGTATCTACTTTCTATCTATAGTTATTTTATATGTAGTTATTTTGACCTCCCAAGAGGTGCTCAGGGGACTCAGGGGCTAAACCCAGTGATACCAGGTCAATCAATTCATATTGTTCAAGGCTAGAGCCAGTGATGTGACTCTGCTTGGGCCCAGCAAACCCTATAGTGGGGTTCATCATTGGCATGGAGTACCATGGAAGGTATTTGATACCGGTGCCTGCAAAACCTGTACCCCTGATCCCCAACTATCACCCAGCTCTTTATAATTTTCTTTCCATCTCTTTGTCAACTCTGTAACGTTTTGTGTTGTGGCCACTCTAAGCAGTGCTTAGGGCTTACTCTTGGCTCTGCACTCAGGGATTACTCCCAGCGGGCTCAGGCTGCTGCCTGATGTGCATCATATGTGGTTCCAAGGACCAAGCCTTCACCAGCCATGTGGACGGCAAGCACTCTACCTGCTATACTGGCCCATCTGTAAGGATGAGTTTAAAACATGTTTTTTAAAGAACGCTGTTGTGTATGCCGGGCACCTGCTCCGCAGTGCTCAGGTTGCTTGGGGCCCTCTCAACTATACTTGACCTGCAGTGTGGGCCAGACGGTTCCGTGCTCAGGACTGCAGCGCAGTGTGGGGTAACCTCTAGCAGTATCTGCTAGGGTGACGGGGCATGTGGTGTCAGGGACTGCAGCCTGAGCCTGACGTGGGCAGGCATGTACTCTACCTCTTTTACTATCCTCCAGGCCCAATAAATACTTTGTATCATTCTAGCCTGCATTAATTTTCCATCTTGCTGAGCTCCAGCATTGACTGTTATTAACTATACTATCTTTGCTCTTTTAGGGTCTTGAAATATATGTAACCTTTTTTTATAATTACCATATTTGTCTAAGTACGAGGTAACTTTTTCTTCCAGAAATGAGCCTTTTAAAGAAGAGGAACCTGGGCTGGAGTGATGGTCCAGCGGGTAGGGCGTTTGCCTTACACATGGCCAGTCTGTGCCGGCTCGGGTTCGATCCTCGGCATCCCATATGGTCCCCTGAGCACCGCCAGGATAATTCCTGAGTGCAGAGCCCGGAGAAACCCCTGAGAATTGCCAGGTGTGACCCAAAAATGCAAAAAAAAAAAAAAAAGAAGAAGAAGAGGAACCTTTTTGTAATTGATAGTTTTTCAAGTTTTCTTTTTATTGGACTCAGTGAAATTATTCTAGTTAGTTGATTTTAATAAAAGGATGAATGGATTTGTTGCTATTGTCTGCTAGTTCATTAAAGATTTTTTTAGAGAGCAACTGACATAATTGGTTAAGCAGAAACAAGGGACAAATTTAGTTAATTTTTAGAAATGTAACCTACACTGAAGGTTTGATTGTAATTGCATGGTAAGTCTTAGTTGCATTAAATATCACATACATAGCAAGTAGCGTAATTTGGAGGTCATAGAGTGAATTTGGAGGTCATAAGTGAACACAGGTAGAATGAATGAAAAGCAAAAACCTAATCCAGTTTATACTCTGAATTCATGTGATAGGTATAAAGGTTTAGTGATAGCATGGATTCAAAAAAGTGCTGTTATATCTAAGATATTTTTTTAATAGAAATGTCGATGTTGTTCTTTAGAGAATTTACCTTAAAAGTGGATGGAGCAATAATACAGTGGGTACGGCATTTACCTTGCATGTGGCCGATCTGGATTCAATCTTTGGCATCCCATATGATCTCCTGAACCCACCAGGGGTGTTCCCTGAACATAGTCAGGAGTAAGTCCTGAGCACAGCTGGGTGTGTCCTCCCAAAACACTCCTCCCCAGTTCAAAAAAAAAAATGGTTTTCTTTTTGTGTTTTGGGCCACACCTGGCCCTCAGCATAGGGACCATTTCCAGCTCTTAGACCCAGCAGTACTCAGTGGCACTATGTGGTGCCAGGGATAGAAGACCCCAGGCCTCCTGCATGCAGAGCATGTTGCCATTGAACTCTCTCTCTCTCCAAAGACAAGTAGTTTTGTTGGAGCCTGAAATAGCATGAGGGTAAGGTTCTTGCCTTGCATACATCCAACCTGGGTTCAATCTATGGCACCCTTGAGTACCCTATGTGGTCCCACCAGGAGTGATCTGTGAGCTCAGAGCCAGGAGTAAAGCCTGAGCACAGCCAAGGTGTGTCTCCCCCTAAATCCACCCCCTGTCATCCCCTGCCCATGCTTTATTATTATCATCATCATTTATGGAGGGGTGGAGGGAAAAGTTTTGAACCATATGCAGTAGTGGTGCTCAGGAGCTATTCCCAGTGGGGGGTGGAGTTGTGGTCCTTGAGGTGCCAGGGATTGATGCAGGGTCTCTGGCATGCAAAGCATACACTCTAGTTCTTTGAGCTCTTTTCCCAGCTTTATTTTCTTCGTTTGATTTTGGTCCACACCCAGTTTGCTCAGGGCTTAGTCCTGGCTCTGTGCTGGGGGGTTCTCCGGTCAGTGCTGGGGAATAGTATGCAGTGCTAATGATCCAGCTGGGATCTACCCGTGCAAAGCAAGTGTCTTAACCCCCTACTAGGGTTTTCTATGATTTTTTAAAAAAATAATCTTATTGGGCTGTAGAAGTTTTTATTTTGTCTTCCTGTTTCATCTTGCTAAGTTCTGCTTAAATCTCAGATCGTTTAACTCATCACAGATGTTGCCGTGGCATTGCTCATTTGGTTTTGCTTGCTTATCTAAGGCACTGTCCACCTACTTACAGATTGTCTTCCCTGAGTTGTGCTTTTATATATGGAGAATGTAATGGTTGTTCAAGAAACAGCAGAATGAGTGGATGTTGTTTGGCTTCTTTGTTGTTGTTCTTCATGTTTCAGGACATGGTGTGACATGCAGATGAGATGTTCAAATGTATAATGAAGTCTTAGGAAAACTTTTTAGTTTCTATATAAGCTTCAGAGAAGGAATTAACAAGCCTGGAAAAAAGTGTGGATTGCATTAGAATTGAGACAGACATAAAATTAATACTAAAATAAATTAATTCTTTGATCTTTAAAAAAGAAGAAGAATTTAGACAGACATATATCTCTGGGATGATATTGAGGCTGTCCTCTCTCTCCAAGTGACTTTTAAAAACCCAGAGGAGGGAGAAGTTTCCTAGACACTGAGCCAGTCTTCTGCATTTAGAAGATTAAGGTAAAAGCTTCTTCATAACTCAAAGGGGAGTCATGTATGCATTACATGAAGAGATGGACAAAAGCCAAATTTAATTACTGAAATGGTTGTGACAATAATCTCATTTGTCTCATCCAGTTCAGAGTCTAAGGGCTTTAATCCAAACAGGGTATTTTTTTCTTTCCCTGAGGGAATTGAACATTTCCCATTTTCATCACAGCTGTTTGGAAAATAAGAAGTAACGCTGTCATGAAATTGTTTTTGGTGCAGTATACAGAGATATTACATTGGCAGATAGGAAACCCCATCAGAAAGATTTATTACAACTGCAATGGGCATTTTATATCCGTTAATTAACTAAGATTTGGTTTCCTTGGCTAAAGAATCTGAATATTTAGATTTTATTTTGTTTATACAAGTTGTATCCTTTTCACATTAACATCCCTGTTCTCTTAGCAATGCATATGTGAAGTGGCTATTATAAGAATACTTCATGTGTCAGTGGTAGATATTCATTGACATAAACAGCTAGAAATGGTAAAGAGCATTGGAATTGAATTGTACTATTAGAGAGGGTCAGTTTACCCCCACCACCAGAGGCTTACTTGGATACTCTGGTCCATGATTGGGTTCTCACCTTTGTAACTCTGTAGCTCATTTTTTTCTCAGTGTACTTGGAGATTGAGTTTTAGGGGATTGAGTCGTACAGTGGACTCACTAACTAGAGACCAATCTAAATTAATTACAATTTGAATTATAACTGTCAAATGATAGAGTCTTTGAATCTAAGTATTTTGTTGCTTTAGGGTATCTGTATGGGAAACAGATAATAAGTTGAAGTTTCAAATGGACAAGGATTGTCTTACTAGCTAGCATCCTCAAAGTTTTAGCCTGATTTTTTCGTTAGATTTTTGCACATGTACATGTTAGCGGTTCAGACATGCAATCTGCTCGTTAGGTCTTCACTTTGCCATCACAATCTTAAGGAAAACACTATTGAGGAAACATCTCTTCCATTGCCATATTTTTCTTCCATCCTCTTAGTAATAACTGTTGATTTGAAGTTTTATTTTTGGGAGGGGCAGTTAGTGCTCAGGAGCCTAAGGGCCTCTGCCGTCAAACGGCCCAACTGTAGGAGTCTAAGGGTTCATCAGAACATGATAAATATACCAGCAAGTGGTAAATTTTGAGCTCTAACTAGGAATCGATTGTTTGGTTACAAATTATATTTGTTCAGTCTTGGGTGATGGTTCTGTGGCTGACATGTGGTGCTTTGCTCCTCGTGGATCACCAGAGCTACATCTGTGGTGCCATTGGGGGTAAGAACTACTCAGTGCTGGGAATAAACTTGGGTTTCAAGCAAGCATATAAGATCTACACTGTAGTGCTTGAGTCTATCTTCCTTGCCCGGTTTACAGTTTTTAAAATACTCAATAAAATATTAAAGTTTTAAGCAAGCTCTTTTAAAAAATTTCTTTCTAATATTAAGCACTTTTGCTGATAATTTGCCTATTATGAATAAGTTGAGTTTATGAATTTAGTTTTCAGAGTCTTGGAGGTGCCGTATTGTAATTGCCCTTCACAATACTGCACCTAATGGAGACAATTGAGGTGTGTCAAATATGAAAAAATCTTCCCTGCCCCCAATACCCAGACCCACTAATTGCCCTGGGCATGCTCTTTAACTATGCATAGGAACGGCATGTCTCCCTCTATACATTATCTGTATCCTCATCACTTTCAGTCTTATTAAGACAATTTGAGAAAGTGATGGTTCTATTCTAGATGAGGGAAGATGGGTAGAAAAGGTTAACATAATTTGCCTGAGGCCGTAGTCCTAGTAAATACCTTCTCAGGTGTCTAGCTGATTCTTAGGCGTCTGCATTTTTTCATTTTGATTTCTTAATTTTTCTTAGTTCGATTTTTTTTTTTTCTTAAAGTTGATTTTCTACAAATTGATCTTTATCACTTTCATTACACAAGTGAAGAATGTTCATTGTTTAAAGTTTATTATTTTTTTTAAAGAAAAAAAAAGACGGTCTGAGTACAGTGGGTAGGGCGATTGCCTTGCATGCAGCAGACCTGAGTTGATTCCCAGGCATCCCATACAGTCCCCGAGCACTGCCAGGAGTAATCCCTGAGTGCAGAGCCAGGAATAACCCCTTAGCATTGCCTGGTGTGTCTGAAAAAAGCCAAAAAAAAAAAAAAGAATATATTTATATCCAAAGTAGTTTTCAGGGGGAAAGCTGTAATCAATAGTAGCCTGAGCAGATTTGATCATGCACGCTGCTTTGAAAAGTTTGCTGTGAGAAAGTTCACCTGGGGGCCAGAGTGATAATATAGCGGGTAGGGTGTTTGCCTTGCATGTGGCCGACCGAAGTTTGATCCCTAGTTGATTCATACATACCCCTTCTAGTACTACCAGGAGTAATTCATGAGTGCAGAACTAGAAGTAACCCCTGAGCATCACCAGGTGTGACCCAAAAGTGGGGGAGGGGGAGAAACAAAAGGTAACCTGTCTCAGTCTTGTAGGCTGACTTTGCACCAGAGTCAATTGTAGCTGCCCCTACAATGATTACGCAGGTCCTGGTCTGATTATGGACAAAGATCTATAAAGGTATAAAACCGGAACTAAAGATAAGTAAGAGTTAGTAAGCTGTGGGGGGAGAAGGGTTACTTTATTTGTCAAGGAGGAATGACTTCATGTGCCAGACCTTGCCTCTGAGTGCATTAGGGTAGGCCTCTCCAGTAAAAGCAGTTCTTCAGATTTAAGTGATCGCTAAATCTTGATCTGCATTCTTAAGTAAAAACATTTTATTCGAGGATCTGTGGAGGGGAAGGAGGGAGAGAAAGTGAGAGAGAGAAACACATGCTGGAGATATTCCCATGCCAGGCATGTGCTCTAGCACTTTGAGCTATTTCCCAAGGCTGATATCATTTCATTTTTTGGTTTTCGGACCATACCCATGGTGTTCAGTGCTTACTCCTGGCTCTGGGCTCAGGGATCACTCCCGGTGGTGCTCAGGGGACATGGTGCTGGAGATTGCACCGGGTTGGCCAAGTGCTAGGTAAGCACCCTACTCACTGTACTATCTCTTTGGCTTTCCCGAACTTATTTGGAATGTTTTTATTTATTTTTATGACACTGTCCCCTCCCATGTTAAGAATGTTTCTTTACCATTTTGAGTATTTTTGTATATATATATATATATATATTTTTTTTTTTTTTTGCTTTTTTGGGTCACACCCGGCGATGCTCAGGGGTTACTCCTGGCTCTGCACTCAGGAATTACTCCTGGCGGTGCTCGGGGGACCATATGGGATGCCGGGGGATCGAACCCGGCCAGCACAGGCCAGCCACGTGCAAGGCAAACACCCTACCCGCTGGGCTATCGCTCCGGCCCCTTGTATTTATTTTTTTAGAGTTGTTGTTGATGAGTTGTTACAGACATTCAATATTCCAGCACCAATCCATTACTGTTGCACCTTCTGACCACTATTATTTCCAACTTTCCCAACCATCTCTTAGGTCTGCCCCTATGGCAGACCCTCAGTAATTTATTTTGTATTTGCTGGTTGTAAATAACTTGCTAAAAATGATCAAAAAATCTTTCCTTAGAGGAAACTTAGTGAAGAGTGTCATATCTCACCGTGGACACCTTAAACCCTTGTTAAGATTACTAGCGTAGGATAAGCCCTGTGTGTTTATGTTTTGTGAATCGAGATTGGTTTCCTTATACCTTACATCTTAGCCAATCTGGTTTGCTAGCATGGTTTATCAGTATTGTAGAGTATGAGACCTCCAAGAATTTCAAATTTTTTAATGGCATGTGAAAGCTGGAGTTAAATCTTTACCTGATGGTAGCTTTGGGGTATGTGCGTGACTGCCAAACCTGAAAGAACAGGGAGATGGGGAGGTAGCCCATCTCCGACTGTGAAAACCTGGAGATGTCAGTCACCAAACTCACATACCTGAGTTTTTCAACAGATTCTGGTTGAGGCTCATCCTGAGCAGTGGAGTCCAGCCTTGAGCATGGCAGCGATTGTGGAGTGTGGAGGTTTTCAGCTACTAGGAGTTCTGTTTCGAGTGGGTGGGCCCAGCACCCAGCCCCCTCTGGGGTCCCTAGGACACCTCAGTGTGGGGTCTGGAAGCATCTCTGTATTGAGATATTTTATAGTAATTTACAGTGCTAAAATACCTTCATGCATCCGCGGTTCCAGTACCCTCCATCACCATAGAGTCTCCTTCCCTACATTGGCGTCCCTAGGACCTGTCCCATCAACACCCCGTCTCCCCCCCGCACCCGCCCCTGGTTAGTTCAGTTCTGTAGACAGAATCTTCGCTTTGGCCATTTGTAATTCCCTTATGATTTTTTCAATCCTCATATCAGAGCTTGCTTTGATTGTGGAGTGTGGTGACACCCACACAGAAGTGAATAAAGCGGGGCGGAGCGATAGCCCAGCAGGTAGGGCGTTTGCCTTGCACCGTGGTCAGCCTATGCCGGTCTGGGTTCGAGCCCGGCATCCCATATAGTCCCCTGAGCACCGCCAGGAGGTAATTCCTGAGTGCAGAGCCAGGAATAACCACTGAGCATCGCCAGGTGTGACCAAAAAAAAAGCAAAAAAAAAAATAAGTGAATAAAGCTAAACTCCAGGTTCTGTAAAATTCTAAGTCAATGATAAGTTAATCAATTTTTTTTTCAAAAAACTGTCTTTTTTTTGTACAGGTATAAACATTTTAAAAAATTAAAAGTATAAATAAGTCTATGCTAATTTTTTATGAAATAAATTGCTGTTATTTTATTGCTCGGGCCTTCTGTTTTTTTTTTTTTTTTCTCTCCTTCTTATTTCTGTATTCTTATTTCTGAATGTAGGTTTTGTTTTTTAATTTCTGCTCTCATTTGTGCATTTTTTGTGCTTTGCTGACTGTACCATTGTTTCTCTGAGCTCCTTAAACTCTCAGCTATCTCTCAGCTCACAGAAGAGATGCTGATGGGGCTTCTAGGAGGCTTCCCCATCTTCCGCACTCTGCTCTCTGGGTGGTACTTTGTACTTCACCCCAAGGCAGTCTGAGGGATTAGGCCCTGTTGCTCTTTTCCTTTCATGATGGTTCTCACTTCGCAAGTGCGTGCTAGTAGGTGCAGGGAGTAGAGCTGCATGCTTCTGGCTGCACAACAGCCGGTGGAGTTGGGGGATGGAGGATGGGCGTGGGCCTGGAGGGCTGTCTGAGATAGGAGGTGGGCCTGCTGCGATGGGGGAGGTCAGGCAGACTGTTGAGACCCAGGCAGAAGAGGGCAAATCCCCATTTTAAGGTTTGTGTTTGAAACTGCCATCTGTCTGGAGCAGTTACATCATTTGTACTCAGTTTTGTAGCAGCGTGTGAGACTGTCAGTATTAGATAGACTCTTCACTACTGGAAAGCATCATTTAAAATACAAACTCAGGTACTGGAGAAACAGTAGAGTGGATAAGGTACTTGCCTTGCATATGGATGATCTGGGTTTGATCCCCCGTCTCCTCCACTACCACCACCGAGCTCTGCCAGGAGGAATTCCTGAGCACAGAGCCAGTAAACCCTGAGCATTGCTGGGTGGAAACCAAAAAATAAATTAAAGCTTTCTTTGTGGCAGGGAGGGTAACTTAAGGGCTCATATGCACGGTTTGCATGCGGGAGGCCCGGGGCTCCAGTACACCAGGGCCATGATGAATACTGCCAGGAATAACCCAGAGCAGCTCACCTAGACTTGCCCTGAGCACTGCAAAGCCTGGCTCAAAAACCTAGAAGGAAGGCTGGAGAGATGGTATAGAAGTTAAGGTGCTTAGGCGGGCGAAGCCCAGCCAGTAGGCGGCCTGACGCGCCAGCCTGTGCGGCCTGTCGATCCGGACCCATAGGCCCGGCACTGCCAGAGGATCCTGAGTACAGAGCCAGGAGACCCCGAGCGCCCGGTGTGACCAAAAAAAAAAAAAAAAAAAAAAAAAGTTAAGGTGCTTGTCTTGCAAGTTGCTCACCCAGACTTGATCCTCAACAGCTCCTGTTTCTCTCCCTCACCCTCATTCTCTCCCCGCCCCCGTAGCTGTAGTAAGTCTTGAGCACAGCCAGGTATGGCCCCCAAACAAAGAACCACCCCTTTTACCTTTAAAAAATCCTTCCTAGAATGACGCATATAATACCAGTTTTTAATAAATATGGAAATGTAGATTAAAACTCACCACAAATATACCAAAAGACTTTGATAAACCTCTAAATATCTGAGGTAGCCATAATGTGTAAAATAAGAGAGAGATGCAGACAGAGAGATAAGAGAAAAAGAAACTGGGGACCTGCTATTAAGGCGGGTGGGGGACGAGGGGAGACATTGGTGGGGAAATGGGCACTGGTGGAGGATGGGTGCTGGAATACTGTTATTACCAAACCATGAACACCTTTGTAATTGTATGTTTCACTTGGTATAATAAAAAAATTAAAAAAAAAAAATCCTTTTCCTAATTGATAGATGAAAAGTGACTTCTCAACTTTTTAACTTGCATTTCTTTAACTACTAAAGAATGTTCCAGTTGTCATGAGGTGCTTCCCACATAGGATCTTCTCAGATTAAAGCAAGAGGTACAAAGAAGTTTCCTAAAGGCTTTGTCTGGTTGATATTAAATTGTCATATGTCTATCTTTTGGCAGATCTCTGACATCTACATTAGTGGAGAGTCAGGGGACATGTCAGCCAAGGAGAAGCTGCTCTTGTGGACCCAGAAGGTGACAGCTGGCTACACTGGAGTGAAATGCACCAACTTCTCCTCCTGCTGGAGTGATGGAAAGATGTTCAATGCACTTATTCATCGATACAGGTAGATACTGTGGTATTACCGTTTCCTGGAGGTGCTTCTTTTCAGCTCTTGCTTGTTATTATTTATAATGCTGCATTCTTTCTTAACCAAACCTCTGAGTCATTATAGTCATTTAAAAAATGTGTGTGATACAATGGAATACTATGCAGCTGTCAGGAAAAAGGAAGTTATGAAATTTGCCTATAAATGGATAGACATGGAGAGGATCATGCTGAGTGAAATTAGCCAGAGGGAAAAGGACAGATATAGAATGACCGCATTTATTTGCGGGAATATAAAAAAAAATAGTGTGATACCAATATCCAAAGTCAGGCAAAACATGGATCAGGAGGTCTTGTCAATGGGTGGAATCTACTGCAAGTGTGTGGAACTCAGAGGTTAGGTAAGACAGAAGGGAACAATGTGCTAATAATTGTTGGAAATGATAATACCAGCCTAGACCTGAGCATTGAATATGGGCAAAGGGATGTACATGATAACTTCTAAATGTATGTATTGCAAGACACAATATGGAAGGAAAGAGAGAGAGAGAGAGAGAGAGAGAGAGAGAGAGAGAGAGAGAGAAAGGGAGGGAGGGAGGGAGGACGGAAGGAGGAAGGGAGAGACAGACAGAGAGACAGAGAGACAGAAAAGAGGCAAAGTGCCTGCCATAGAGGCAGGCTGGGGAAGGAGGGAGGGAATCAGGCGACATTGGTGGAGGGATGGGTGCTGGAACATTGGATGACTGAAACCAAAAAATGAGCATCTTTGTAATTGTATATCTCAGGGTGATATAATAATACATTTTTAATGTGTGTGATATACCTATTTCTAGCCCAGAGCGATGGTAAGGTGCTTGCCTTTCATGAGGCTGACCCTGGTTCAGTCGCTTGCACTATCAGGAGTGATCCCTGAGCTTGAGGCAGGAGTAAGCCCCAAGCACAGAGTGAGTGTGGCCCAAAAACAAACTAAAAAAGGTTTATGTGTTGAACTCTAACCATTCTAGGCTCAGGGTACAAATGCAATGAATAACAGAAATTCATTTTCTCCTGGAACTTTTTTATTAGGCACTCAACAGATATATTTGCTGCCGTCGAGTGGTAATCGAAGGAGAATGGCAGTTGTGCTGTTTTGGACAGGATGGTTAGAATGAACTCTCAGATAAGGATGCCGGAGCAGAACTATAGGGGGAAAGAGCTATACAGGCCTCTAGGGTCAGTGTTTCCATTGGAGGAAGTAACAGATAACAAGGGCCTGAAGGGGGCAGAGCGATAGCACAGTGGGTAGGGCATTTGCCGCGCGTGGCTGACCCGGGTTTGATCCCCGGCATCCCATTTGTTCCCCTGAGCACGGCCAGGAGTAGTTCCTGAGCAAAGAGCTAGGAGTAACCCCTGAGCATCGTTGGGTGTGGCCCAAAAAGCAAAACAACAAAAAACAAACAAACAAAAAAATTGGACCTGGAGTGATTGTTTGTTTGGAGTGGTTGGGGGTGTAGCAAGTAGAAGGTAGCTAGAATGAGATGAGTGAGGAAGACAAAAAGTTTAATGACATAAAGCAAATATATTGCCTTTTTAGTGGTTGTAAAGGTGCCCCAGTTTTTACTGTTAGTTTATGCTATTTTTTTTCTGTGAAATTCAGCAAACTTATTAAGTTTAGGATCTATCTGTACCCTTAAGCCTCCTGCTTTGAACTCATTCAGTGTTTCTTTTTGCTGTTTATTTTTGAGATTTTTTCTGTGTGACTTGAGTTTGGGATGTGGCTGGTGTCCTTTAGCATGCATTGGCGGTCTTTTGCAGACCTGATCTGGTAGATATGGAGAGGGTCCAGATCCAGAGTAACCGGAGAATCTAGAGCAAGCTTTTGAAGTGGCAGAGAGATTGGGGGTCACCCGCTTACTGGATGCAGAAGGTAAGAGTTGAATAAATTTGAGTAGATTTATTCTGTGTTTACTATTTCGTTTCCAGGCAGCTTCCATTATTTTGACTAAGAAAATTTATACCCTTTCTCTTTTATCTCTCAGATGTGGATGTGCCATCTCCGGACGAAAAGTCTGTAATCACTTATGTGTCTTCAATTTATGATGCCTTCCCTAAAGTCCCTGAGGGTGGAGAAGGAATCAGTGCTACGGTAAAGAACACTTGCCTAAAGTACTACCTTAAAACACTGGCTGCATACAGAGGGTTTCTTTCCAGAGTAAACTGAATCCATGCCTTCTTTATACATGGTCTCTATTCCTGACCGTGGGAATGAACCTAGGTTTCACTTAGTTTGTAGTGTTCCACACAGACTAGCCAGAAAAATTGAATCGCGTCTTGACATCCAACTGCTGAGGAGCTTTGAAACTGGGACTCAGTGTTCAGCTGAGCAGCTATGCGGACACACGATTTTATGTGGTTTGGGATGGCTTGAGCTACTTTCTCTTTGGTTGTTTTGCGTATATAGAAGATATCATATATTTACTTTTTGACAATAGGAAGTAGACTCCAAGTGGCAGGAATACCAAAGCCGAGTGGACTCCCTCATTCCCTGGATCAAGCAGCATATAATCCTGATGTCAGATAAATCTTTCCCCCAGAACCCTGTTGAACTAAAGGTAAAATTATGGATTTAATTTTATTTTTAAAAAATAGATTAGAGAGAGAGGGGCTGGAGGCGATAGTACAGCGGGTAGGACGTTTGGCTTGCATAGCCGACCAGGGTTAGATCCCGGCATCCCATATGGTCCCCAAGCACTGCCAGGAGTAATTCCTGAGAAAAGAGCCAGGAGTAATCCCTGAGCATTGCTGGGTGTGACCCCCCAAAAAAAAAAAACTAAAATAAAATAAAATAGATTAGAGAGAATAAGTTTCAGCACTTGTTGATGTAGGCTTCTGAGTGAGAAGATAAAAAAGGGACCAGATACTGTGTTCATTTATTGACCAAATGTTTATTTTGTAGGCACTTTATAACCAATATATACACTTCAAAGAAACAGAAATTCTAGCCAAGGAGAGAGAAAAAGGAAGAATTGAGGAATTATATAAATTACTAGAGGTAAGGAAGTGTTTCCTTTATTGAGACTTGAGGCTTATTGGTTTCCTCTGTTGCTGTTGCTTTGTATAAGGCAGATTTTCTGTTTCCTCATCTCAACCTGCATTAACAGCATAATTCTCAGACTGCCAAAACCAATATCTCTCTTAGATTGGCTTATAAAATTTGTGATAAAGGGGCAGCTTCTGGGCCAGAGTGATAGCCCAGCGGATAGGGCGTTTGCCTTGCATGCAGCTGGCCTATGCCGCCCGGGTTCAATCCCGTCATCCCATATGGTCCCCTGAGTACTGCCAGGAGTATTTCCTGAGTGAAGAGCCAGGAGTAACCCCTGAGTATCGCCGGGTGTGTCCCAAAAAAAAACAAAAAAAAAAAAAAAGGGGGCAGCTTCAGCCATCTGTAAGTTTTAAGTATTCTGTTGAAAATGGCAAATAAGATTTTAAGAAATTTTGAGTTTAGTGAATAAGTTTTGTGTTTCTCAGAGTAATGCTCATTCTTTCCTTGCAATGGAAGTGAGAAAGTTCCGTTCACATTTTGATTCCTAGAGATTTGGGACTGTAGAGAAATTTGACCTTTTCAGTGTGGGAGGACAGTGTTTATCAAAGTGTAGAAAGAGCGCCGGAGGCGATAGCCCAGCGGGTAGGGCATTTGACTTGCACGCGGCCGGCCTCTGCCGGCCGGATTCGATCCCGGCATCCCATATGGTCCCCCGAGCACCGCCAGGAGTAATTCCTGAGTGCAGAGCCAGGAGTAGCCCCTGAGCATTGCCGGGTGTGACCCAAAAAAGCAAAAAAAAAAAAAAAAAAAGTGTAGAAAGAAGAACAACATTTACAGAGGGTGCTCCCTTTATTTCAGAAAGGTTCCCACCCCCAACCCCAAGGTTCGGTACAGTTAAGTAGTTGTTTCCTCTTATTAGACAATGGAAAACTGCTGATTGGCTGGATAAAGAAGCAATTAGTATACAACTGAATAAACAAACACTGGTGCCCGTGGGCTTGTTGTATAATTGGACTAAGAGTGTGTCTGGGTGTTTTTAGGTGTGGATTGAATTTGGCGAATTAAACTGCCTCAAGGTTATCACCCTAATGATGTGGAAGAAGAGTGGGGGAAGCTCATCATTGAAATGCTGGAGAGAGAGAAATCACTTCGACCAGCTGTGGAGAGGTGGGTCCAGTGTTTGAAGGGGGATCTTCCTGCAGAACGTTGAGCTCTGCCTTGACTGTGGATTTTGCCTTATTGTAGACTAGAATTGCTGCTACAGATTGCAAACAAAATCCAGAATGGTGCTTTGAACTGTGAAGAAAAACTGACACTAGCAAAGAATACACTGCAGGCTGTAAGTCTCTGTTTTGTCCTATTCTTATATCACGTGTTTTCCATGTCTTCTCGCCCTGTGCTCTCCCCGAGTGAAGTGGACTGTCAAGGAAAGCAGTGGTGTTACTTGCTTACTCGTGGAACTTCAGTGGACCCCATGGCTCCCTGAGTCCTAATGGGGAAAAGCCATGGAGGTTTCCCACTCTCACTCTTCGTTTCTCAGGATGCTGCTCACCTGGAATCAGGACAGCCAGTACAGTGCGAAGTCAGATGTTATCATGTACATTCAGGAATGTGAAGGTCTTCTCAGGCAGCTGCAGGTGGATCTCCAGATCCTACGGGATGAGAATTACTACCAACTAGAAGAGCTGGCTTTCAGGTGAGTAACCTGGGACTCGGGAGTCTTTTCTTTTTTTTTTTTTTTTTTTCTTTTTGGGTCACACCAGCAATGCTCAGGGGCCACTCCTGGCTCTGCACTCAGGAATCACTCCTGGCGGTGCTCGGCGGACCATATGGGATGCCGGGATTGAACCCAGGCCGGCAGAGGCCGGCCGCGCAAGGCAAACGCCCCTACCCGCTGGGCTATCGCTCCGGCCCTAGGGAGTCTTTCTTATATATGAGACTTGTGGATCAAGAGTAAGGCAGTAAGGCTTATACTTTGTCTTAAGATAATTAGAGGTCACTGCCTCAGTGGGTATTTTTGTATTTGAGGCGGGAACATACTCTTGGTGGAGAACAGTTTCCATTTCTTGCAGTCTGCCCACTAAGTACCCATAGGATCCCCTAATTTGTGGAGTCTTGTAACACCACCACATATTTCAGAGTGACTTGCCCGGGCACAGTGCCATATCTGGTTTAGAATGGCTGGTGCTCCTATGCATCATTCTGTAGAGGAGGAAAACTAGACCCAGTGAGGGGATGAGGATTAGCTAAATCGTGTTAGGCCCAGTGAGGGGATGAGGATTAGCTAAATCATGTAGTCTGCACAATGTCAAAGCTAAGGCCTACTTCATTTGACTTCTAATCTGTAGTTTGTTCTGCTATACCATATGGGAGTTACATAAACAGATTGTGCTTTCTTACAGTCAACATAGAATTTTGTCCTTTCCCCTAAAGACGACTGTAAATGGTGAAGACCTTAACACCACTCTCAGTTTATATAAGACCTTCTTTAAAAACCCTCCCTGATATGATCTCATCTTTAATTTTTCCTCATCCTTGTCAAATGGATAGCAAAGCTTTTAATATTGAAGTATGTGTTACAGATTTAAGCCTCTTTCTCTTATTTCATTTTAGGGTTATGCGTCTGCAGGATGAACTAGTCACTCTTCGTCTAGAGTGTACAAACTTGTATCGGAAGGGCCACTTTACATCACTTGAATTGGTTCCGCCTTCTACCTTAACTACTACTCATCTGAGTGCAGAACCCTTGACCAAAGGAACCCATTCTTCCTCTACCTCCTGGTTCCGAAGCCCATGACTCGGGCTGAGCTTGTGTCTCTCTCCTCCTCCGAAGACGAAGGCAGTCTTCGATTTGTCTATGAACTACTGGCTTGGGTAGAAGAGATGCAGGTGGGTGTATATTCCAAATGCTCTGCACTAAAGCTTACTGGATTCGGCATCATGTCTAAGAGGACCAGGTTGATTTATGCTCTTAGTATAGACTATCTGAATTATTGACGTGGATGGGGCCCAAACTACCATCTCCATGTTAAATTATTATTATTTGACTTTGGCCACACCTAGCAGTGCTTAGGGGTTAATTCTGGCTCTGCACTCAGGAATTACTCCTGGCTGGGCTCAGGAGACCTTATGGGATGCTGGGGATTGAATCCAGGTCAGCTGACTGCAAGGTAAATGTCCTATGCATTGTACTATTGCTCCAACCCCCCATCTGTATTAAGTTTTAAATGGATCTGGCTATCTCAGATTCTCAAAATTTGTGTAGTATAGGCTTCCATTTGAGGACTTAAATGAGCAACAAACAAATTGACTTGCATGCAGCTGACCCAGATTCATTATCTGACACCATCATAGGATTCCCCCAACCCCACCAGATGTAAGCTCTGGGCATAGTTGGATGTAGCCCTACGTACCTCCAACCCAAAAAAAGGACAAAAAATCAAGTTTGAAGTTATTTGAAAATCTGTTCCTTTTACTTAAATGCTCTTTATTTTATTTTGTTTTATTTTATTATTGTTTTTATTATTATTATTATTATTATTATTATTATTATTATTGCTTTTTTGAGTCACACTGGTGATGCTCAGGGTTACTCCTAGCTCTGCACTCAGGAATTACTCCTGGCTGTGCTCAGGGGACCATATGGGATGCCGGGGGATCGAACCCGGGCCGGCATAGGCCAGCCACATGCAAAGCAAACGCCCTACCCGCTGGGCTATCGCTCTGGCCCCAGTTAAATGCTCTTTAAATGAAACTCATGGCAAAAATTGCAACAAATCTCAGTTCTCTTCTTAGATATGTCCTCACTGGCAGAGGAGTTTATTCTTACTTTGTGTTATTGGTCTCAGCCTTCAAGGTTAAAAGGATAGCAATGGCACAACATTCTAAGGGTGCTCATTAAATGTTGATTAGAACAGTGACTCAAGTTCAGTATTCTTCTTACCCTTCTAACCCTTTAATTTTGTGTTAAATTCTTCCTGTACCCTGATCATTGATTCACCATGTGCCAATAAATAAAAACATTTAAAGGAAAGCTGGCTGTATGGAGGTTGTCCTCCATTGGCCGTTGTTGGTGCTGTGAATGAAGTTTAGTATACAGGAACTGGAGAGATTGCACACTGGGTAATGTGTTTGCCTTGATTGCAGCTGACCTGGTTTTGGTCCTGGGTACCACATATGGCCCCCCTGATTCCTGCCAGGATTAAGGCTTGAGCACAGCAGATGTCACCCCCAAACAAAAAAGATGAATATCACGAATTTCTATCTATTCTGTTTGTGAAAGGAAGAGTGATGTTTAAACTATTGAGGGAAGTGGCAAAGCTAGAGGTTATCGTTCTTTTTACACCTGGACTACGGTCTTTGAGAACCATGGGTTTTTGAAATGAAGAAATTCATCTTCAGTCTGTGGAAACACCTTTTTGTTGGCTAATTTAAGAATGTATTCCCATAACCTAATATAATGGTTTGAGGCTCTTTATGTTCCTGGAGCGAGCAGATGCCCTTGGGCTCTACTAGCATGAGACAGGACAGATGGAGATGTTACTGGTGCCCGCTCCAGCACTTAGTAAATAGATGATGAACGGGAAGGCAGTGATAGTGATTCTTATAAAACAGCAACCAAAGCTGCTTCCTCTACTGTTGTAGTTGGTGGGTTTAGTTTGTAGCTTCCTGGGCAGATTGTGGCCTACAGTTTTATAAGGCATCCTGAGGGGATGGGCTAGACATCCTCCCTGCCAGTTCTTTGTCTCCAACCTCTTCATCCAAACTGATTCTGACCGTTCATAGTTTTTAATTTTTGTTTTGGGCAACTCAGCAGTAAATTACTCTGTGTGTGTGTATGCATACATACATACGTATATTTTTCTTCTATTTTAGATGAAACTGGAACGAGCAGAGTGGGGCAGTGACCTGCCTAGTGTGGAGCTACAACTTGAAACACAGCAGCACATCCACACCAGTGTGGAGGACTTAGGTTCAAGTGTGAAAGAGGCCAGGTCGTATGAGGTACGTGTCACTGGAATTCATTATGGGAAATGGTGGGTGGCGGGGGCAGCCTGCACGAAGCAGTAGTCGCTAAGGGGGAGCTGCCTGCAGAGAAGAATGACTACCATGAGCACTACAGCAGATTCCAATGGAAATGTCTCCTTTGTTCTTTGGAATAACCTTGTGAAAGAAGTTGAGGTATTTTTGTTTGTTTATGCTGGGGCTCTGGAGAGGTTGCCATGCCTGGTGGTACTCAGGGCTTGCTACTGGCTTTGCATTCAGGAATCACCCCTGGTGGTGTGCAGGGAACCCTAGGGGATGTCAGGGACTGACCCTGGGTCGGTTGTGTGGAATGCAAAAGGCCTGACCCACTGTATTATCACTCCAGTCCCAAGAGAACTACTTTTGTTAACCTCTTTTCATAGAAACAGAAAGGTGATATGGAAATCAAATGAGTTAAGAATTGGATGCAATTTTTTTGTCTTTTTTGAAGTCACACTCGGTGATGCTCAGGACTTACTTGTAGCTCTGCACTCAGGAATTACTCCTGGCAGTGCTCAGGGAATCATATGGGATGCAGGGGACTGAACCCTGGTCAGCCACATGCAAAACCTTACCAGCTGTACCATCACTCTGGCCCCTAGTTTCAATTTCTGTTTTTGTTTTGTTTAGTTTTGTTTTCTTTTTGGCCTTTGTGTCACACACAGCAATGCTCAGGGGTTACTCCTGGCTCTACACTCAGGAATTACTTCTGTCGGTGCTCAGAGGGCCATATGGGATGCTGGGAATCAAACCCAGGTCTACCATGTGCAAGGCAAATGCCCTGCCCAATGGATGCACTGTCTGAACCCAGGCACTCTGCTCCAAAAACTGTTGCTCTTTTTTCTTTCATCTTCTGCTGGAGAACAGCAGCAGAATACATTCTCTGTCTCTCCTCTCCCTCACTTATATCTCCCAATCACAGTTTCAGTTCTCTCCTTTATTTAATTTTATTTATTTATTATTATTTTATTTATTTGCCTTTTGGGTCACACCCAGCAGTGTTCAGCAGTTACTCCTAGCTCTGCACTTGGGAATTGCTCCTGGCTGTGCTCAGGGGGCCATATGGGATGCCGGGGATTAAGCCGGGACAACCGTATGCAAGGCAAATGCCCTACCTGCTGTACTGTTGCTACGGGCCCTCAATTCTCCCCTTTAAAATAGTAATAGAGAGTGTAGGAATCTTGACACATAGAGTCAGCTTAGAATCCTCTCAGAACTGCTGATAGCTCAAAACACGGGGGTCTGTCACTTGTGCTCATCCTGTTGAAGTGTGCCTGACGGCGCTGCTGACGTGTCAGGTCTGATCCGGACACTGGGTTTATGCTTCTCTCTCCTCAGAGTGACCAGTTGTCGTCTGTCTGCAGACATAATATTTATGTAGTTAAAATCATGCCACAGTACAGTTTCTCTTTTCTGATATATTTTTTATTTTGTTCCTTTCTTATCAGGGAAAAATGTCCCCAAACTTCCATACCAGCTATGTTGAAACACTTGGAAAGCTGGAGACACAGTACTGTAAATTAAAGGTGAGTTTTGACAGATTCTCTTTCGGTTCTGTTCATGGAAAATCTTTAGTCAGGTTGAATCATGGTTTCCTTCAAACAATTTCCTGCTTTATTTCAGAAACTAGTAATTTACACTTTTTAATTTTTATCATTTTTTTAAAATTTTGTATTTTTGAACCACACCCATCTGTGTTCAGGGTTTACTTCCAGGTAGGGCACTATGTGGGATCAGCTGAGTAAAAGGCAAGTGCCTTACTGTAATGTCTCTCCAGCCCCTTCTTTTTCTCTCATTTATTAGATTATATCATTTACTGGGTAATTGTTCTTAGTTCACTATCACTATCACTATCTTCCCGTTGATCATCTATTTGCTAGAGTGGGCACCAGTAATAGCTCCATATGTCCTGTCTCATGCTAGTAGAACCCAAAGGCATCCACTTGCTCCAGGAACATAAAGAGCCTCAAACCATTATATTAGGTCATGGGAATGACCTAATATAAATGTTACTGGTATTTGGCATATCAAATACTACACGAGCAGCTTGCCAGGCTTGCCGTGTGGGTGGCATACCCACACAGCAAGGTATTAACTAAGAACATAATTGTTAGTTAATCTGTTATCTTATCTATTAACTAGATTAATCTGTTAATCTAGTTTTCTTAGTTAATAACAGAATTTCCTTAGTTTTTCTAATAGCTCAGAATTGGCTGCCCCCAGAAAATTTTGGGTAAGCTTAGACTGTTCTAGCTATCTTGCTTTACCAAAGCAGAGGCTGTCTCACTTTTAAGACATTGAAATAAAAAATTTTGAGGGGCCGGAGCGATAGCCCAGTGGGTAGGGTGTTTGCCTTGCACACGGCCGGTCCATGCCGGCCTGGGTTCGATCCCGGCATCCCATATGGTTCCCGAGCACCGCCAGGAGTGATTCCTGAGTGCAGAGCCAGGAGAAACCCCTGAGCATTGCCGGGTGTGAAACAAAAAGAAAAAAAAAAGAAATAAAAATTCTGATACTGCCTCCTGCAGAATAAGGAGCACGTGTCTGAGGCTCTGCATGGGCCAGGCTCAAGTTTCCTTGGCTGCCAGAAAGCATGGCCACAGGACAGAGTGTCGGGTTTCACCAACCTTGTTGTTATTGCAGTTGAGTTTGGATTGTGGGGGGGGCCTCTTTTGGGGATGCATTTCAAATTGAGAGAGAAAGAACTTCTATTTCATATGTTCTTCTTTCCTGTCCTCAAGACAGTCTAAGGTAGAGAGCCCCACACAGGCTTAGCCTAGTATCTAGCTAGGATTATGGTGCTAGAAGTCCCTGACACACATATACTCAAGTTGAGGCCATGGAGAAGCACCCAGAGATTAAAGGGAAGGCTAAATTAATTCCCCAGTTACTCTTTCTTTGATGTCAAATGTGCTATCTTCAACACAGATGAAAGCCTGGCAGTGTAACTTTATAATCCTTACTTTGCCCAGGAAACTTCTAGTTTCCGGATGAAGCACCTTCAGAGCCTGCATAAATTTGTCTCCAGAGCTACAGCTGAGCTGATATGGTTGAATGAAAAGGAGGAGGAGGAGCTAGCCTATGACTGGAGTGACAACAATCCCAATATCTCAGCTAAGAAAAATTACTTCTCTGTGAGTCTAATGCAGCAGATCTGTCCTGTTTGTGGAATAGCAGAAGAGGCAGAAGGACTAGTGAGCTGAGACGTGGATTTCTGGAGTTGCATTCTGCTCTTGGAGAGGGGGACCCTGCTTAATGGATCCATGCGTGTCGGAACATGTTTGGGGACAGAGGGAGGAAACTAAGGGTATCCAGGAGAAGCTGGATGAGGCCCCAAAGCATAAAACAAAAAGGGCAGGGGTGGGGGTGCAGCAGATAACATAGTTTCCTTCATTGCCACTCTCCCTCACCCTGAACCCCCTAAAGCATCTAGTAATTTACTGTAAGCAGTGCTTGTAGCAGAAATCAATTAAAATACCCTCGACAAGCAATACTGGAAAGCCAGATGATGTGTTAATTTGTATTATATTTGTCTAGCATTGTTAGAAGTGCATTTATAGAAGCCAATTTTTTTTAATTTAGTTGATTTTTGCTTGTGAAGTTACAGTAGGTTTAAAATTTATGGTATTGGAATACAGAACCAGTTACCAAACTGGGGCAGGGGGGAGGGTGAGGATGGGCGAGTTAGAACTCAGATTAGAAGAGATCCACAGGCCGTGGTGGAGGGCCGTGGGCACTTTGTGGTGGCAGGTGTCAAGTGTGTGCATCAACAACATTCCTCTCTTATAGCACTTACTGCCTAAAAACTAACTCAGGGCTTGGGAAATGGCTCAAAAGACTAGTGCAGGAGGCCTGAGTTTAATTCCTGTCATTTTCAACTGAGCACTGCAGGAGCAAGCCCTTCAAGGGATGTAATCCACAAAAAGTAAATAACTTAAAGTGAATTTTATCTCCAGGAGTTGACAGTGGAACTGGAGGAGAAACAGGACGTATTCCGCTCTCTACAGGATACTGCAGAACTGCTTTCTCTTGAGAACCACCCAGCCAAGCAGACGGTAGAGTGCGTAACTTGGAAATGTCAGGGGTAAGGGCTCAGGGGTGGTATTGGAAAGTAAGTGTTCCAGTTGTTCCAGTCTAAGGCTGTGTTCTCCTGAAGGCCTGGAGGAAAAGTGTCTGATTATATTTATCTTGGGTTTTTTTTTTTTTGTTCCCACTCCCAAAAGATTGCAAACAGCTTTTTATAGTCTAAGGTGAGTACCGTGAGAAGCAAGAAGAGATATTCACTCCTAACTTCATGAGAAAAGTGACTTGGATCATATACTTTTTTTTGAGCCATATTCTGTGGTGCTGAGGCTTATTTCTGGCTCTGTTCTCAGGGGTCACACTACAAGGCAAACTCCTTACCTGCTGTATTATATCTCCATCCCCTGGACCATAGTTTTTCAAATAACTTTCCACTTAGATCCTGTCTCTTGTGGGTACTGAGCCTTTTCCCAAAAAAGGAAGACTATGGAGCAATTACCTAGGAGTTTTTTTCCCCCTTTTTTGGTTCACACCCAGCGATGCTCAGGAATTACTCCTGGCGGCTCGGGGGACCACATGGGATGCTTGGGATTGAACCCAGGTTGGCTGCATGCAAGGCAAACACCCTACCCACTGTGCTATCTATCGCTCTGGCCTGGAATCTGCTAGGTATTTTCTACTAAGTTTTGCTAGTTGAATATAGAAGACGTCTTCAGTATATCCCCTTCTAATAAAACCATGTTGGGCAAAAGGCAAGCCTATTTTTCAAAGGAAGCACCGAGCAGATGCCAGTCATGTATTTTCATGCCACTTTTGTTGGCCTTTCTATCATTTGCAGTGTTGTGCTCAAGACTAGAGCCTTATGCATCTCCATCAAGAGTTTGCAACTTCTTTCTTCACTATTGCGCTTGGTTTTTTCAGGCTTACAGTGCTGCTGTCCAGTCCCAGTTGCAATGGATGAAGCAACTGTGTCTGTGTGTTGAACAGCATGTTAAAGAGAATACTGCCTACTTTCAGGTATGTGATTTTTGTGCTTGAGTGTATATGCATAGCTCTCTGTGTGTGTATTTTTGTGATGGTACCTGTGTAATCATGAGGAGAATATCTTTTTCATTCAGGCAAGAAATTGTGCTTCTTTGCACTTGAATGCACAGAGGAAAAGGTGAGGTTCAAAACCAGATGTGCATCACTTAACCTTTCCTGTATAAATCACTGCTCTAAAACTCAGTTGCTTCAAACAATATTTAGTTTTGTTCGTTATCTTGTGGGTCGGTAGTTTGGGTGGAGTTCAGATGAGTGGTTTTTCTTCTCTTGCCTGGTTTACTCCTGGCTGCAGGCAGCTGGTATGCCGGCTGGAGACTCTTGGTCCCAAGTGGGGGCTTTATCACTCACCTCTCTGACAACTGGAGAGGGGGACAGGGCTTATGTACTCATGCTAGCTTACAGTAGGCTTCTCACAGAGTGACAGTCATCCACAAGCAGCAGGAAAGAATATTCCTCACTGCACGGTGATTCTTTTCTGTTCTGTGCCATTGACCAAAGCAAAGAATATGATCAGCAGAGTTAGGCAGGACCCCTTTTTTCTTTCAGACTATCACTTCTTGCAGGGTTTGCTGAATGTTTTCAGGTGGGAGTAGAAGGAAGAAAATAGGTTTTTATCTCTGCCTGCTTTTGCCCTCAATTAAGTCATTTCCCAGATCATTTTGTAGACATATCAATGAATGTAAGCATTTGATCACTATACCATTTTTATCACTTCACAGTCAACTTCTGTCACTAGCCAGAAGTCATATAGAGCAAGTAGTGATTTTTTTTTCCGTCTGCTTTTTGGGTCATACCCTGCATAGCTCAGGGGTTACTCCTGGCTCCACACTCAGGACTTACTCCTGGTGGGGTTTCAGAGACTCTATGGGAAACCCGGGATTGAATTCCAGTAGGCCACAATCAAGGTAAATGCCCTACCTGCTCCATCCACAAGTAGTGGTTTTCTGAGGATGTTTTGCAAACTAAAGTTTTCTGCCAGGCTCAATAGGCGGTTATAACTGATATTTTACTGATACTGCGCTTGAAGTTCCCCTTTTTTGTGCTACTGTGGTCTTGTAATGAACTGCTAGTAATCTAGTTAAGTTTGATGAGCTTTGTTTAACTCAGCAGGATAAAATTATCCTTTCTCTCTTAACATCTTGATATTATAATGTGTTGAGCACAAGAGGTGCTCCTTGTATCCCCACAGTTCTTCAGTGATGCTCGAGACCTAGAGACATTCTTGAAGAATCTCAGGATTCCATTAAGCGAAAATATTCATGTGATCACAACACCAGCTTGTCCCGCCTTGAGGATCTGCTGCAGGACTCCATGGTGGGTGTTGCATCAGTGGGATGGTTGCCTCTGAGGTACAGAGTAAACCAGATCAGCTGCTGTTCTATATCCTTAAAGCTCCAGGGCAGTGGGTCATTGTGATAATGGTTGTTGCCCATTCAAACAGAGTCTAGTCCATTTTTTCTTTTTCCTTTCTTTCCTTTCCAAGTTGCTAATAGGATTCCTTTGGGGGAGCTTTTGAAGACTTGGTCCTCTCTTCTCGAGCCACTGAGTGCTCATACTTTCTTGGCATTATTTCCATTTTAATTTAATAGCTGGGATTAAAGAGAGGTGTACATCATGAAAAATAAGGTTTAAAGGACCATACTGAGATTTAAATACTTTTTTAAATTTTGTTTTTTTTTTTTTTTGAGTGCCACCCATTGGTGCTTTAAGGACTACTGGTTCGGAGCTTGGTGGACCTTGCCATGAGGGATCCAACCCAAGTTTCTCACTGGCTCTTCAGAAAGAAATAGTCTTTGAACTATCTCCCGGATTCCAAGATTCAGTTTTTTTATATTTTATCTGCAAAGAGAATTTAATAAATGAAATGTTGCAAAATAACTAGACCGAGCCAGATTTTTCTCAAAATTTTCCTTTGGTAGTGATTAGTAGAAAATTGGTTTTACTTAAGGACAGTATTAAAATCTCATTTAGATGTACTGTGATAATTAACCAGTTTATTTATGGAGGTTTTTGTTTCGATTTTTGTATTTTTTGGTTTGGGGGCCACACCCGGCCGTATGCAGGGCTTACTCCTGGCTCTGCGTTCAGGCATCACTCTAGCAGGGCTTGAGGAATCATATGGGCTGCTGAGGGTTGAACCTGGGTTGGCTGCACGCATTTTTAGTTTGGGGGCCACACCCAATGGTGCTTAGGAGCTACTCCTGATTCTATTATTGGGGATTAATCCCAGAAGTTCTCAGGGGACTATGAAATACCAGTGATAAAATCTAAACCTTACACATGTGAGGTTATATGCTCTATCCCTGAGCCACTTCCCTGGCCAATACTAATTTTTTTTGGTGGGTGGGAGTGAGGAATCACTCCTGGTGATTCCTCATATGTGGTGCCAGGGATCAAACCTGAATTGGCTATATGCAAGCAAGTGCCCTTTCAGCTGTAGTATCTCTCTTGCCCCAGCATTAACTTTTTTTGTTGGAGTTTGGGTTGCACATGGTAGTGCTTAGCGTAGGGTTCAGGGGACCATGCAGTGCTGGGGTTCAAATGTGGGCCTCAGCCTCGACTGTCTATCCAGCCCAATATTAAACAGGGGCTTTGTGTTCAATATTTAATCCAAATAAATTTTATATTTATTTTCTCCAGTTATTTTTATAGGAGTGATGGTAATAAAAATCAGTCATAGAGTTACTTACTTTTTTTTGAATGTGTATCACAAAGATTTGGTAAAGATAGGACTTAACCTACTTCTCAAACTAAGGTAGAAATATGTATTAGAATATATTTCTCGCTTATTAAAGTGTGGATTAAGATATATGTATGGTAAAGAAAGTATCTTTTCATGTGAGGCTCTCACATTTCATACAAAAATGTAAATATGAGAACCTAAACCTTACTTTTTAGACTTGGGCAATTATAAACATAAGTTGATGTAAAAACCTTTTATTATACTAGTAATTGTCACGAACCTGGGAATGGGTTTATAATCAGTGTTGCACCTGGGCAAATAATCTTAATTAATTTGAAATGAAGGATACAAACCTGACTTCAGATGTTGTCTCTAGAATGTCTCTCTTCGTGGTGTGTCAATATGAAGGAGGAATATAATAGTCCTTGGCTGTTATCTCCCTCCTCCTGCAGGATATCTCCCTGTCTTAGGGTAACTCCTCTGCAATTGTTGTCTTATCTTCTCTTCTCGAGGGTCGCTGCTCTGTTCCCTCCTCTCCAGGTCAGGGGCATCGGGTTGGCGGAGTCATCGGGGCATGGAGTCATCTGGGTCTGCTCCTCCGCTTGTCCGTCAGGTTCGGGAGCATCTGTCCTGGCTTCTGGTTCTTTTCAGAACTTTTACCGCGCTGAGCACTTGGTCTCTGGAGCCTGAGATGTGTGGCTCTGGGTTAGACAGAAATTGGCATCTTATTGCAAGGAAACTGGAATGGGTAGACCAGCTCTCAAGTATGGAACAATATGGCTGTCTCCCTGATATTCCATTCCTCTTTCTTAACTAATGAGTTAAAGTTGTATTTCTTCCAATCATGCTCCCGGGGACAGGCACAGGTAGTTTGTTTAAGCATTTCTTTTTCTTTACTTGCATATTCTTAATTGCATATTCTTAATTCTTTAATGACATTTCTTAACATTATTAACTTTTTATCCTCATCACATCTACTTCCATCCTAAGAAAACCCTCTTCTGGGGACATTTTATTCCTAAATGTGGGCGTGAAACATCTTGATTAATATATAGAGGTTGTCTTTCACTCTGTAATGGAATTGCTTTTACTTTACTACCAATGTTGCTTACAAAAAATCATTATTTTTTTAAGATAATGGGGTTTTCAGAGAATTGAGTGTTAGCAATTTTGCATGATGCAATTCTTCTTTCAAACCAAATTTATCTGAACATAGCACAGCAAGACACTAAAAGGTAAATCCTAAGTCATGTCATGATGCCTTCGCCACTAACATTGCAGATTGTTGGTGGCTATTTCTGTTAAGAGAAGCTGTTAAATAAGCTATTTCTGTAGAAAAATCAAATTATGAGCATGAAATAGTTGTAGCTCTTGGGAGATGTAATTATTTTTAAAAATACTTTAAAGAATATAACTTGTCTCCTAAACAAAAGGCAAAAATTGATTTCCATCAGTGAGAAACTGAATAATTAAAACGAAAACAAACTTTTTTTTTAACTTCTATGTTGTCTGAACCCTTTTTGGAAATCCTTGGTTAGTTGTATTGCTGTATTTGGCAACTAGAAGTCTTTTATTTATTCATTTATTTTTGCATGTGATTTTATGGTTCATTAAAAAGGGAAAAAGCTAGAAATTTGAGTTCAAGAGCACTTGGTAAAGATAGATACAGCCACCCTGTATTTCTAAGATGGCTCCACCAAGGATCCCTACTTAACTGAGAAAGAGCTTCTCTGAGGGAGTGGAGCACAAGAGTTTCTTATTGACTTTGTTACACTATATAGCAGCACTTATGTTTTTTGTTTTTCTTCTCATTTTGTAGGATGAAAAGGAGCAGCTTATACAGTCCAAGAGCTCTGTTGCCAGTCTTGTTGGGAGATCAAAAACCATTGTTCAGCTAAAGCCACGAAGTCCTGAGCATGTGCTAAAGAGCACCATATCTGTGAAGGCCATCTGTGACTATCGACAGATCGAGGTGAGGAGGCAACAAGGCCCCCCTGATTCCAGTGAGAAGGAAGGGAGAACCTTTCCGTTAGAGTTACCATAGTCACGAAAGAGAACATGAAGGGTTTTTTGGTTTCTCCCCCGCCCCCCTTTAAATAGAATTTAAATGTGCTCAAACCTCTCCTATCATTTTAAAAGGTTGGACTCTCAGGTAGGGCGTTTGCCTTGCATGTGGTGGGCCCATGCTGGCCCAGGTTCGATCCCTGGCATCCCATATGGTCCCGAACACTGTCAGGAGTAATTCCTGAGTGCAGAGCCAGGAGAAACCCCTGAGCATTGCTGGGTGTGACCCAAAAAAGCAAAATAATAAATAAATAAAAATAAATAAAAAGGTTGGATTGCTAGTGTAGCTCCGTGGCAAAACACATGCCAAGCACATGTAAAGCAAGCCCTTACCATAATATGGCTTTAAGGAGGTGAATTACACTTTTTTTTCACTTTTCAATCAAGACCGGACCATTACCTGTTAAACCACTGTCACATGGCGTTATAACTATATATTTAGCAGAATATTCAAAAACTATTCAAGTGACCTAGGCATATATGAGAGAATAATTGTTATGCAGAAGAACACATAAACTTTTTATAAACTTTTCTACATTTCACTGTTTCTGGCTATAAAATTGAACTATGAGGGGTCAAGGTTTTAGCTTAGCAGTAGAGTACTTGCCTTACATGTGAATACTTGCCTTACATATCTTTCAATATTTGATAATTTTTTGATTGCTTAAACAGGGGTCAGAAAGATAACTCAGAGGACTTGAGTGTATGCTTTGCATATAGGATGTTCAGGTTCATTTCCCACTACCATATGGTCACCTAAATACTGCCAGCTGTAGACCCCCAAAAAATTAAAAATGAAAAATTTTCAGTATTAGAGTGGGATAGCAAGTGAGAAGGAAGTGATACCACAAAAGCAAAAATGTTATTATATTGTCCTGTTGAGTTTTACTTTAATGGTTTTTGGTATAGTCAGAATACACCTTGTGGTTTACCTTTTTTAAAAAAGGAGTTACAGTGAGGAGTTTAAGAGAACGGGAATGACTAAATGCTCTGCAGAAGTTGGGCTGTCCAAAAGCAGAATACCGCCATGTAACTTTTATATTCTGAGTTACTTGACACTTAACAGTCATTTTATTTTTTGTTTTGTTTTGTTTTGTTTTTTGGGTCACACCCAGTGACACTCAGGGGTTACTCCTGGCTCTTCGGTCAGGAATTACTCCTGGCAATGCTCGGGGACCAGATGCTCTGGACCCGATGCCAGAGATCGAGCCCAGGTTGGCTGTGTGCAAGGCAAACACCCTACCTGCTGTGCTATCGCTCCGTCCTCAGTCATTTTATTCTTTACTTGCAATCTCTATTTCCTGTGTACTTTATATTCATATCCTTTTCTTTTCCCGAATCAGGAACTCTCAATAATGGCAGGTCTCCAGAGTGATTTTATTTTCTTAAGGATTTCATAGCTTTGGGATTAGGTACCAGGTAATAATAATGAATTGTTGTATAACCATTAGTAGTAACTTGAAATTTATCTCTTCAGATTACTATTTGTAAGAATGATGAGTGTGTGTTGGAAGATAATTCTCAACGGACCAAATGGAAAGTGATCAGCCCCACAGGGAATGAGGCGATGGTGCCATCAGTCTGTTTTCTTATCCCAGCACCCAACAAGGATGCCATTGAGATGGCCAGCAGGTAACTTTGCTCAGCTCTCACTCTATAGCACCCCCTCTGCTTATCAGCTCCCATGAACTGATTGATGGAGAGTTGATTCTACATTTGTTATCCTGAAGACAGTGACCAAATTTTAAGGATTTTAGGGGAACAAAAAAAAAATCTCCTCTTTGGATATCAAGTCTCATCCTACCTACCAACCTCTTAGTAGAGTTTCAATAACTGTATAAGTTCAGTTAAGATACTTTTTAGTGATAGGGGCTGGCACAGATAAGGCACTTGCCTTGCATGTAACCAACTGAGGTTCAATCCTCAGTATACCATATGTCCATCAAGCCCTGCCAGTAGTAAGTTCCTGAACATAAAACCAGGAGTAAGCCCTGAGCTTAGTTGGGTGTGGCCCACTAAACAAAATTGACTTCAGTGGTAGTTTTGTCTGTTCCTGTTGTTTCTTTGGGATTTGGGGCAGTGCTCAGGGACTGTTCCTAGCTCTCTGCTCAGGGTTCATTCCTGGCTGTGCTTGGGGGAATCATATGTAGTGCTAGGACTTGAACCAGGTTAGACTACATGCCAGGCAAGCACTTAAGCCCTTGTACAATCTCTTTGGCCCTGATTTTTTATTGGCCAGTTCTGATAATATTCAATCAACAGGTTGATGATTTAATACTAGGGCCCAGGGATGCAGGCAGTGTTTTCTGGTCCTGCAGTGCCAGGGACCATGAGGGCTCCCAGTGGCGCTTGGGCCTCTAGATATATGCCTTTGATGCCCCGGAGGGCATGTGGTGCATATACCCTAACATCTGCGCTATCTCTCAGCCCCTCATTGATGGTTTTTGATTATAAATGATTGACTCTCAGATGGTTATTTTTTGTAGTGGTTATTTTTTTTATTTATTTTATTTCGGTTGCTTTTTGTATCACACCCAGTAATGCTTAGGGGTTACTACAAGCTCTGCACTCAGGAGTTACTCCTAGCAGTGCTTGGGAGCCCATTTGGGATGCTGGGGATCGAATTCAGGTCAGCTGCTTACAAGGATATTGCTCTGGCCCCTTTAATTTCTGTTTTATTAAATAATACATGCAAATATTTTTAAAGATTGAGTTGTATCACATAGCTTATTTTAAAAAAGTAGCAAGAACGTCATCCATCTCAAGAGTTTTGTTTCCATAGGCAACTGTATTTGGGCCACATCTGGCAGGCTCAGGGGCCACTAGGGTGCTGGGGATTAAACCTGGGTCAGACCAGGGTATTTTTTGCAAGGAAACACCCTGTCCACTTTACTATCTCTCTGCCCTCAACTTTATTGAATTTTCAATGGGATTTTGAGAGAGAGAAGAAAACTAATGGGTTTGATATCTATGTTTTGGGGGCATTCCTGAGGCTATTCCTAGCAATACTTCCACAACTTGGACATAACACCTCAGTGCACAGGTTTTTTTTTTTTTTGGGGGGTCACACCTGGCAATGCTCAGGAGTTTCTCCTGGCTCTGCACTCAGGAATCACTCCTGGCGGTGCTCGGGGGACCATATGGGATGCCGGGGATCGAACCCAGGCCAGCACAGGCCGCCGCGTGCAAGGCAACGCCCTACCAGCTGGGCTATCGCTCCAGCCCCACACAGGGTTTTTTTTTTTAAAGGATTTTTATTTTTTGGATGCCAGAGTGATAGTACAGTGGGTAGGGTGTTTGCCTTGCATGCAACCGACCCTGGTTCAATCCCCAGTATTCCGTATAGTCCCTCGAGCACTACTAGAAGTAATTCCTGAGTGCAGAACCAGGAGAATCCCCTGAGCATCGCCAGTTATGATCCAAAAAAGCCAAAAAAAAAAAATAAATAAAAGGGGGTGTTTGTTTGGTTTTGCTTTTGAGCCACACTCAGCATTGTTCAGGATATCATGCGCTGGGGCATCCAGCTGGGGCAGCCATATGTAAAGCAGATGACTTACTCCGAGTACTATTTCTCCAGCACTTACTTATATGTTGAATTTTTCAACTTGAAGAAGTTCAAGGTAATATGGTGAATATGTTGAATTTGTAAGTTTGAAGGATTTCCAGAATCTGGAATCAAATGAACCACTGAATACTTTAAAAAGTTATCTCAGGTTATGGATGTACCTCCATGGTAAGACACATACTTTATGTGCATGGGGCCAGAGTGGTAGTAGAGCAGGTAGAACATTTGCCTTGCACAGACCCAAACTGGGATCAACCCTTAGCACCTCACACGGTCTCCTGAACCCCATTAGGAGTGATCCTGAGTGCACAGCCAGGAGTAATTCTGAGCACCTACACCCCACCCGTGAAAAATAAAACAAAACACCATATTCTCTGTGTATAAGCCCTGAATTCAATCCTTAGCACCTGTAAACAAAAGTATCTTTCCAGGCCTTCATCTTAAAATTTCCCTTCGTTTGCTGGGTGAACTTTAGGTTTTTGTTAACTTTAAAACATTTTAATAGTTTATGGTGTACCTCACAGTTGGGAAACAGCTGAGCTAGAAGCATTAACAAAGTAGGTTTGGTTTAGAACACAGGTTATAGAGTAAGTTTTTGTTATAGTAATTAATTCTGGTTTTGATACACTGTAGCCAGAATTAAAGAGTATTCATGGAAATGTGAGGTTCTTGTTCATTTTGAAACTCCCATTTCTGCTCTTTGTTATTGTGAAATTTTTTTTTATTAAACATGGTGGTTTACAGAGCTGTTCATAATACAATTATTTTGGGCATTCATTGTTCCAACACCAGTTCCGCAAGCAGTGAGACCTTCCCTCCACAATTGTCTCTAACGCCCCCCCTCCACCCAAGCACAAAGTAACTTCTTTTATATTCCTTGCTAAAACAGAATGGTAAGTGGGATTGCCCAGAAATCTTCAGTAAAAGGAAGTTTTTGAAAATTGTTATATATCACAATCACTTGATCACTTGATCGTTGAATCCCGTTATTCATCGATTTGCTTGAGTGGGCGCCAGTAACATTTCCATTGGACCCTATCACATGCCAATGTAGCCCAATGGCATCTGGTTGATTCAGGAATATGAAGAGCCTCAAACTGTTCCTTCAGTGTCTTGACAAGGAAGTCTGACCATCTTGTAGGTGGGCGGCCACATGATCTTTTGACATCCCGTGGGATCCAGTGCGTAACGGCTCTAGTCCAGCAGTTGACTCCAAATCGCATTACATGTCCAGCCCATCTGATTTTCCATGCCTTGGCAAACAAGACAGCATCCCTGATTCTGGAATAGCGACGGAGGTCAGAACTCCGGATTCCTTCTCTCACTTGAGTGAGGCGTGATATTCCAAGCATAGCTCTTTTGATTCCTCTCTGGGAGACCCGAATATCATTCTCATCCTGCTTTTGTAGGGCCCAGGTCTCTGAGGCATATGTTATGCAGGGAGAACGGTGGAGTCAAAGAGATGTGCCCGGAGCCGGAGGTTCTTTGTCCTTTCAGCTATTTCTTCCATGCCTTTGAAGAAACCCCATATATCACAATGGGGTTACTAAAGTCATTGTCTGAGGATTTACTAAGCTTTTTTGTTGCTTGTTGAACCTTCTGTGTTATTGTTTGTGCTTATTGAGCTTATTGCACATCTAAGCTACTTTCTCTTCTAATTTGCTGTGTTCCTATTGGGCTGTCAGTGCTGTGGAATTTGGAGGTGCCATGTGACCACATATGTGGCTTCATGCTTTAGGAGCTCCAGAATCTGTATAACTGGGATGATTCTTGGACTGACCCTCCTGAGGAGGCCTCAGAGTTTTCAGCCTGAAGATCAATATACCCATGAGTTTCAGCAGCTTGGCTTGGCATCTCTTCTGCAATGAGTTGTGAAGCTGGGCTGTTTACATGGCAATTGGCTGTGTGGGATATGGGTGTGGCTGCTGAGGCTCTCGGTGGTATGGGGAGAAGGGCTGTTTGCCTCCACAGAGTTTTCAACCCCAAACCCATGTACCTGGGAGTTTTTAGCTTAACTTAACTAATTCAGAGATGAGTCACTGAAGTTGGGCTGTTTGTACTTGGTGGCTGTGGGGTGTGGTGCTACTGCTGGGCTTCATCACACCTTCTTCCCGAGGGGACCCCAGAATTTTCAGCCTGGAGACTGGTACCCCTGTGTGTTTCATTGGCATGGCATGGCATCTCTTCAGAAGAGACGTGAATCTCTGAAGCTGGGCCATTTTGGCGTGGTGGTGGCTGTGGGATGTGGGTGCCTGTTCTTAGACATTTTTATGATGCTTGAGGTGGAGACTGGTCTTTGCTGTTGGCTGTTGATTATAGTCCTCTAAACTGATTTAAATATCCGATTTAGTAATAGTCAGTTAGGTGATCCTTCTTTTTAGTTGGGGAAGGAGGTGTCACCCTTCAGTTAAGTCCTCAAGATAAAGTT
The DNA here is from genome assembly GCA_021461705.1 of Cryptotis parvus. NCBI lineage: Eukaryota > Metazoa > Chordata > Mammalia > Eulipotyphla > Soricidae > Cryptotis > Cryptotis parvus. Next base: position 91,488 of record JAJIBD010004953.1, read on the forward strand.
AGTGGAAAAAGAAGTTCCTTTATAGAACGACAAATTGTGGAGGCTAAAGTCTTCCAAGCCTTAGCCGGGTTCTCTGTGGTTTCTAGGGTGGAGCAGTCTTATCAGAAGGTGATGGCCCTTTGGCATCAGCTGCACATTAACACCAAAAGCCTTATCTCCTGGAACTATCTGAGGAAGGACCTTGATCTTGTGAAGACCTGGAGCCTGGACAAGGTAATTGTGAAAATTTTACCCTGGGTTTACTTCCTGTTGGCAAGATTTTTTTCAGAACAAATACTGTGGAACACCTACCAATACAAAGAGTACACTGCTGTGGTCAGGAATCCTGTTTCAGGGCTAAGGATTTAATGCCTTAGGAACTGATGCCAGAGCAGCCTGAAATGGTAAAGGAAAATAAATAGCATCTTTTCCAACTGGGGAAGAAGTGGGAGTTTTCTTCTCATAAACAAAACAAGTATCTTTTTTAAGTGCAAATGTATGTAGTTGGGGAATGCTGTTGAATTGACTATTATTAAGACTTATGTCAAAGAGAGTCTTCAGAGGCAGTATATGGCAGGTAAGGTACATGGCTGATCAAGATCCGATCACCTGCACCCCAGATTTCCTCCAAACCTACAAGGAGTAATCCTTGGCGAGCAGAGCCAGGAATAAGTCCAGAACTCAGCCATGTGTGGTTAAAAAAAAACAAAACGAAACATTAAAAAGCTCTGTGAGGGCTGAAGCGATAGCCCAGTGGGTAGGGCATTTGCCTTGCATGCGGCTGGCCCATGCTGGCGGGAGTTCAATCCCCGGTATCCCATATGGTCCCCGAGCACCGTCAGGGAGTAATTCCTGAGTGCAGAGCCAGGAGTAAGTCCAGAACTCAGCCAGGTGTGGCTAAAAAAACAAAAACGAAATATTAAAAAGCTATGTGAGAGGGAACAGAGGTGCTTCTGGGGCTAGTAATGTTCTTTTTCTTGATCCAAGTATTTATTACATGGACAAGTTCCATTTACAAGGAACCTATTCATTTATTTATTTTTTAATCAATATTTTTATTATACCACCATGAGATATAAAATTACAAAGTTGTTCATGTTTGGGGGTTTCGGTCACACAGTGTTCCAGCACCCATCCCTCCACCAGTGCCCATTTCCCACCACCAATGTCCCCAATTCCTTCCCCCTCCCCTAGCTTGCCTCTATGGTAGGTTCTTTATCTCTCTCTCTTTTTTTTAAGTATTTTATTATACCACCGTGAGATATATAATTACAAAGACATACAATTAAAAAGTTCATATTTGGGTTTTGGTCATACAGTGTTCCAGCACCCATCCCTCCACCAGTGCCCATCTCCCACCAACAATATCCCCGGTTCCCTTCCCCTCCTCCAGCCCTCCTCCATGGCAGGTTCTTTATCTCTTTCCCTTTCTCTCTCTTTCTCTTTTCCTTCCCTTCCAGACTATGGATTACAGAACATACATTAAAGGGTTATCATGTGTATCTTTTTGCCTGTATTTAATGCTGGAACCTATTCATTTATAGTCATGGCTTTTTGGTTCACAGTTTTGTGTGTATATTAAATGTCAGTGGAAAAAAAAGAGGAAGGGTGGGGAGGACAGAGAAAGAGATTGTTTCCATTCTATTAAAAATTCTTCTTGTGTTTCATCTCCAGCTTCGTTCTTTGGCGCCAGGGGAAAGCCACCAGGTTATGAAGAACCTCCAGACCCACTATGAAGACTTCCAGCAGGACTGCCGCGACTCGGTGCTCTTCTCAGTGACTGATCGTTTGCGCTTGGAAGAGGAGGTGGAGACTTGTAAAACCCATTTCCAGCACTTGATGAAGTCCATGGAGAATGGTGTGTGCCTGAGAACAAAAGGATAGAAATGTGGAACTGAAAGCCCGAAGTGTATTGCTAGACCCTTCATATAATCCAGAAAGTATCGTTATACCCTTTCCCGTTTGAGTTGCTAAGTGCTTGAGATTGAGAAAACCGCATGGAAATGTATTCTCAGAACAAATTGTGAAAGCAGTGGCCGTATTTGGGCTGCTGATGCCCACAGTATACCAGTTCTCTGGTATAAATAACCTGTTTGGTTTCCTGTAGAGTGCAGTGAATTTGGGAAACAGGCAGAGTATTCCCAGTTCAGGCCTGATTTGTGGCATTTTGTGCTGGCTAGAAGCAGTGGTGCCTTCTACCAGAGGGTCATTCTCTTTTCTTTTAAAAAATAATTATTTAGTCATTGTAAATTACTAAGTTAATCATAATTGGGTTTCAGGCAACAATGTTTTAGCACCAGTCCCTCCACCAGTTTCCAGTTCCTTTCACCAATGTGTCCCCAGTTTCTCTCTCATCCACCAGCCTGCCTCTGCCACAGGCATTTTTAACAGAAATTCATTTGGGGCACTGTAGTCTGATTGGTTTTCGTGCATGACGCTCCACTCCCTTTCAGCACCCTGTCCTTTTCCTGAGTAACTGTCTCCCTCCACTGTGGTGGTGTTCTCGTGTCCTGTTTTTCCCATTACCCACCTCTGTCTCCTCCAGTGGCAAGCTTCCTACTGGTGATGGTGTTCTCGTGTCCTGTTTTTCCGTTACCCACCTCTGTCTCCTCCAGTGGCAAGCTTCCTACTGGTGACCAGTTTTTGTGTCCTTTGGTTCTCTTGCCTTTGGGTATATGTTACTCCCGTGTTGTATTTCTTTATGTCTGCGTCTGAGAGAGATTATTCTGTGACGGTCTCTCTCTGAGGAGGATCCCTTGTTTCCAGGTTTACTGATGTCTGTTACAGTACTCGGGGATCATCTGTGCTTGTGTCTTCACAGAGGACAAAGAGGAAACTGTGGCCAAGATGTACATTTCAGAGCTGAAGAATATCCAGCTGCACTTAGAGGAGTGTGAGCAAAGACTGGTAAAAGCGAATTCAGTCTCTGGCCAGTTCAAGGACTGATAAAGATGCTCGGCAAGACAGTGCATTAAGGATTGCAGAGCAAGAGGTACGCTCCCAGAGCAAGGTAGATGCTGGTCGCAAAATAAATTGAAGGGGCTGGAGCGACAGGATAATTTATAGGGTGTTTGCCTTGCACACGGCTGACCCATGTTTCATCCCCAGCGTCCCATTTGGTCCCCTGAGCACCACCAGGAGTAATTCCTGAGTGCAGAACCAGGAGTAACCCCTGAGCATTACCAGGTGTGACTCGAAAAGCAAAATATAAAAGAAAAAGACAAGAAATGGAAAGACCAGGGCCGGAGCGATAGCCCAGCAGGTAGGGCATTTGCTTTACACGCGGCCGGCTAATGCCGGCCTGGGTTCGATCCCCAGCATCCCATATGGTCCCCAGAGCACCGCCAGGAGTAATTCCTGAGTGCAGAGCCAGGAGTAGCCCCCTGAGCATTGCCGGGTGTGACCCAAAAAAGCAAAAAAAAAAAAAAAAAAAGAAAGAAAGAAATGGAAAGACCAGAGAATATGGATTCTACGAAGCAATAGAATCATGGCATTTCTAGTCAGGAGTTCTTCCTAAAAATCTGTATGTTCCTTGACCCTTGGAGAAACATGATTTCTGCACCTAATATATTGCTGAATATTGACTCATCTTCTACACAGTTTAGAAGGCTGAGTAAATTGTTCAAAGTGTGCTGATTATATTTATTTGCTGGCGCCCCCGTGCCGGAGCAGTCCCTTCTACCCCGGGCGGGAAGATGAACACCGGATCTGATGCGGTTTTAAAAGGCTTACTACACAGCAGATCAATCAGCAAAGGAAACCGGGCAGGCGACCCCAGCCACGGTAGGCCAGAGGCGACCACCACGGAAACTCCAAGGGAATAAAGCTCCAGGCGAGACCCACCAGGAGAAGACTGGGGAGGAACCGGCAGTATACCCCCCCCCAGACCCTTCCTCCCATTGTTATGGAAGCAGGGAGGGTCAACCCCTCAGAATCCCTCCCGCCTCCACCTAGGGCCACTGTGTAATGTTTTGAGGGGGCCTTTGAATGTAGAGAAGGGGTCTGAGTGGCAGTCACTGTACCAAAGACCAACACCAATGCAGTTAAATATTTCTCCAAGCCTTCCAAGTCTCCTCTACTTTTGTTTTATTTTTTCAGGGAGCCATGCTTGTTTGTTTGGAAGCAAACAGCTTCTTTATTTGTCCTGAAACCCAACACCCCCCGGAGGGAGCACCAGAGAGCAGCGGCCCTAGAGTCCTGCAACAGGCTACATTATTAAAGTCTACTTAATAGAGTTGCTGTTGGGGCCGGAGCGGTAGTAGGGCGTTTGCCTTGCACGCGGCTGGCCCATGCCGGCCAGGGTTCCATCCCTGGCATCCCATATGGTCCCCTGAGCACCGCCAGGAGTAATTCCTGAGTGCAGAGCCAGGAGTAATCCCTGAACATTGCCGGGTGTGACCCAAAAAAGCGCAAAAAAAAATTAAAGAAGTTGCTGTTCTCAGCTCTGTCCCAGTCACATAATTAAAAAAAAAAATAGTTGAACTGGAGAGAGTACAGCAGATAGGGCTCTTGCCTTGCGTGCAGTTGACATGGGTCCAGTCTCCACCAGGAGTGATCCCTGAGCACAGAGCTAGGAGTAAAACATGAATACTCAAAACCAAAAAATTGTTTGAGAGGCCGCTTTCCCTCTAAAATAAGAATATAAAACATGTAATAAAACATAAAACTAGAGTTTGCTGGAAAAGAACAATACTATAAATAGGTTGGGTAATATTTTTTAAAATAAAAGCAGCAAATATTGCTTTATGAGGTGTTCATAGGCACAATGAAAGTAGTCTTGGTTCTGGCTTTTGTTTGTTTTTATTTTGTTTTGTTTGTTTTGGGCTCATACCCAGCTGTGCTCAGGACTTGCTCTGGCAGGGTCCATGGAGCCCAAATGGGGTGACAAGGATTGACAGGACAGCCACATACAAGACAAGTACCTTCCCTGCTATAGTATTTTTATGCTCCCCCACCCCCCAGCTTTTGGTTTATTGTGTCATTAAAGAAGAATATATGGTTGAAGTCACAATTAGAGACTTCAGTATAAGGGCTATCATAATTATAGTTCTTTATAATTCCAGATTTCCATGTCAGTCAACATTGCCGCAAGAATTTAGTGTTACTGAAACTTTTCTGCTTGGGATGGTATGAGAGTATTACATTTGAGAGCTTAAAGGACTCAAAAGGAATGGCTAATGATGGCTCTTGAGTTCTGTTCTCACAAGTCACAATGAGTACTGGGCGTGTGGGGGGAGTAGGAGAGATTGAAACCAACTTTTTCTGTATTTTGTTCTAGATTTTCATTTATTATGTTTGGTTTTCTCCAGTCAATCAATATTTTGTCAGTATAGTCAGCTGATTGATCATCATCAACAACAAAAAGAATGGCTAATGAGAAAGAGTGATTTTCTTCTCTTAGTTATTCCTTTTTTTTAAGTAAAAACAGATTTTATTCAGAGGTTTTAAGGAAAGGGAAGGGAGGGGAGAGAGTAACGCTCTCAAGAGAGAATCCGGGCTCCTCCAAGGGCAGAGGGAGCCCCAGTACACGCATCCAGCATTAGATATGAAAGCATGAACGTCCACATCTCAAGAGGGGAGATGCGGGTCACACTTGTTCTAGGGCACCACTTGGGTTTGGGCATCATAGGTGCCTCATAATTATTCCCTAAACTTGCAGATTGGGGTGAGAAGATTGTATAATTTTCGCCTGCTCCAAGAGATCTAATATGATCTGCTGATCAGTGGGCTACTCCAGGCCCTGTGCTTGGGGTTACTCCAACAGAGCTTGGGGAACCACGCCATGCAAGGGATTAAACCTGAGCCTCCTACATCCAAGTACTCATTCAGCCAGTGTGCTCTTTCTCAGACCTATTCTCATTCTTTTTAAGAAATTTTACTTTGAAATCATACATACAAGACTTTATTCTTTTTTAAAATTTTTAAAAATTTTTTATTTTTACAATTACAAAGATAAACAATTAAAAAGTTCATATTTGGGCTTTTGGTCAGACAGTGTTCCAGCACCCTATGTTAACTTTTATCTAGATTACCCAGTGTCAATGTTTCCTGTGTTTTATCATTTTCTCCTACATGTTTTTACATAATACTGATCCTTAATGTCTTTCTCTTTAGTAAGTTTCACATATAATATTCCTTTACCATAACCATTTCCAAACAGCAAAAGTAATCTCTTACTTAAGCACAAGACAATGATTCAGATAGTGAAATAGCATTGCTGTAATACTGTTATTAAAAGCCTTGTTAAAATTTTATCAGGTGACAAAATTTTCAGATAGCCCTCGCAGCCCACCTCCAAAATAATATCTTTGGTACGTGATTCAGTTTGCTGTCATTGCTCTGACTCTTTAGGCGTCTTTCTTTCTTGGAGGGGCACATTCAGAGGTGCTCAGGGGCTAAACTCAGGGTGATGTTTGGGTGCCATGCATTACTAGTGCTACATGCAAAGTATGCGCTCATCCCGTTGAGCTCTCTCTCAGCCCCTCTTGTTTCTTGGTCCTAAAATTTTCATCTTTCTTCATCTTTTATGACCTTAATGTTTTTTGAAGAATACTATTTGTTTTTTATTTTTTTCTTTCTTTCTTAGAATGTTCTTGTTTATTCAGAGGTTTACACCCTTTGGCAGAAGTACAGGAATATCACAGAGCTACCGTGTTCTTGATACATGGTATCAAAGACGTGTACTGACCTATCCCATCACTGATACTACTTTCGTTGTTAAGTTTAGGCATGATGATGACTTTTTTTGTATCATTTGTTGTCTTGTAGGAGAGTCTTTTGAGATTATATAAATACCCTTTTTACATTAAAATTTTCACATGGTATCAGCATCTATTGTAGTCTTTATTTTTTTAGCTGAGGGGTGGTGAGCTGCCATGTTGGCCCATACCGACAGTGCTTAGGAGCTCTTCCTGGCTCTGTGCTCAGGAGTGACCTCTGGTGGTGCTTGGGGAACCATGAGTGGTATCAAGTATTGTAGCTGGGGTCGACCCCATGCAACCATACCCCCTCACTTCCTGTACTGTCACACTGGCCCCCTATCGTGGATTCTCTTTTCTTGGGTGGACCAGGCCCAGTGGTGCTCAGGGCTTACTCCAGGCTCTGTACTCAGAGATCACTTCTGGGAGGCTCAGGGAGCCACTTGAGGTGCTGGAGGTTAAACTGGGCCAGCCGTTTGCAAGGCAAGCACCTTACCCGTACTGTGCTATATCGCTCCAGTCCCTGCTGTGGGTTCCTGACCGACTGATTAGTGTGGCTCTTGCTGATAGCCATACGATGATCTTCCAATTTTGTAACTTATATTTTAAAGTTTCCATCCTATCAAAGGAAAAGTACTTCCATTTCCCCACTCTCCTACCTTCTTTTCTGTATGGATTTAGAGATTATTACTCCATAATTTGTAATTTGATTTGTCTTTGTTTTGATGCTCGTGACTTCACAAGTTTAACCATTGGGAGCAACTTCAGGTTGACGTCTACATTATTTTAACTTGTCCCCATCATTCTTGAGTGCTTTTTTTTTCTCCTCAAAGTAAGATACTCAGGTTCATATTGACCTTGCTAGCAGCAACGCAGGAATCATCTGTGTCTTTTATTTGTCCTGTTTCCTTTAAGTGGAAACTTCATTTAGAGATCAGTGCCCAGCTGCTTCCAGCCTCTCTGTTACCAAAATGTTTTCTAGGCTTGTACAGCAGAAAGAGCCAGAAAAACACATCAAAATCAAAATAAAAAAATACATGTCAAGCATATGCACACACTCCTGTAGTGCATACACACATACTATTACATATGCTCTTATGTAGATATATAGCTTACATGTGTGTACAAAATGGCAGGTTGTCTTAACATATCCTTTGCTTTGGTTAATAGACAAATGCAATTTGGAACGGCATTATAATATCAGTTTAAGTTTATATTTGAATTAGACAGAAGAGCAAATATATATAAATTTATACATATAGCATATATAAATATATCACCAAAGTAAATCAGTCTATTTATTGATTTGTGTGATACATAAATAGCTATAAATTCACCTGTATCTATCTCCATCCATTTTCAAACCAGAACAACAGTTTATAAAATTCTTTTCTTTCTATACTTTCAACATTTCTTCTCAATACTATAAAGTCTACAGTATCCACAAAGCAGTTCTTATTGTTTTTGCTCGGCTTGAGAGATAGTATAGTGAGCAGGACACTTACCTTGCATGCGACCAACCTGGGTTTGATCTGTCATCCCATATGGTCCCATAAGCAGAAGTAATCCTGAGTGAAGATCTGAGAGCAAACCTCGAGCATCACTAGATGAGACCCAAAAACAAAAAACAAAAAAGCTTCATTTTTAAAATTGTGTCTCTAGTATGCATAAATTTGAGTTTTAGAATTTTTTATTTATATTATTAAAAATAGCAAAGCTGTTAGTTGGAATTTAGTTTTTTGTTCTGAAAGTATGTTTATCATCCAAAAACTGTGATAAGAAATTTACTTATTCCTGGGGCCAGAGAAATAGTGTAAGAGGGAGGGCACTTGCTTTGAACACAGCTGACCTGGGTTTGATCCCCAGCATCATATATAGTCTCCCAGCACCACTAGGAGTGATCCCTGAGCACGAAAGTAGGCCTTGACTACATCCAGGTATCATTCAAAACACACAGTCACCAAATAATAATAATAATGATAATGATGATGATGATGATAGTAATAATAATAGTAGTAATAATAATAATGCATCTGTTCTTCCCCTTTTTACCTTCACTGCCCTATCATAAGTGATTTAGTCACTTTCTAATGTATGGATTTTCAGGTTGTTTCCATTTTTTTGTTATTACAGACTTCTTTCTCAATTTTTTTTTTCAATTCTGTCTCTATTTTCCTCTGCTCTTTCTAACAGCGCACTCAGGAGGATTTGCAGAAATTAAAGTCGGATTTGGATGCTGTTTCCATGAAATGCAACAGCTTTCTCCATCAGTCCCCTTCTGGTTCAAGTGTTCCAACTCTGCGCTCCGAACTCAATTTGCTGGTGGAAAAAAATGGATCGTGTATATGGTCTCTCCACAGTCTACCTGAATAAGTGAGTGAACTAGGGTTTTCAGTTCAAAGGGCCAGGTTTTCCAATGGGATGAGAAGAGAAAGTGACCGAAATGTTTCGTGAACATTTTAAGGAGATATTGAAGAATAGATACCCATTACAAGAACTTTTGGCTTTAGTTTCAAGTAACTTGCAATGTTCATTTAGGCTACAGTGAACAAATTCCAGTAATAGAAGTAGAATTGACTTAGATGTTAGGACTCTTTTTTTTTTTTTTTTTTTGATCACACCTGGCAATGCTCAAGGGTTACTCCTGGCTCTGCACTCAGGAATTACTCCTGGCGGTGCCCAGGGGACCATATGAGATGCCAGGGATCGAACCTGGGTCCGCCACATGCAAGGCAAACACCCTACCTGCTGGATTATCTCTCCAGCCCCATGTTAGGACTCTTATACCTCGTTTCTGTTTGAGTAGATACCTCTAAAAGAAAAAGAGAAAGGGATACTAATGAGTAAATAAAAATGTTTCAGCCAAACTAAATTTTTGTTTTTGAAGCTCTTCTCTCTACTTTTGTCTGTCCACCTACCCATGAGCTTGAGGAGTAAGATCTTAGATTCTTAATGTTGAGTGGGTTTCTCATCTCTTATCCTTTCTCTGAGTCCACTGTGTGGATACATATGCCAGTGCCAACTCGAACATTATTTTGAGTTAACTGAAAGTGTCAACACTTCTACCTTTTCTTATTTTTATGAAACCCCATCGTCATCTAGTAATTTTAAAATGATTTCAGCAGTTAGATTCTATGAACTTCCTATATTATACCTGGTCTGAAGGACAACTCTGAAAATTCTCATGTTATTGAAGGGATTTTATCCTTGTAGGCTAAAGACAATTGATGTCATAGTACGTAGCATTGAAGATGCTGAACTCCTGGTCAAAGGTTATGAAATTAAACTGAGTCAGGAGGAAGCAGTGCCAGCAGATCTTTCCGCTCTGGAATCCCATCGATCTACATTACAGGTTGGTTGTTCTTACTCTTAAGAGGTTGACAACATAACCATTTCTGTTGTTTGTTTTTTTTTTTTGGTGGGGGGAGTTGAGGCAGTCACATCTGGCAATGCTTAGGGGTTATGCCTGGCTTTGAACTCAGGAATTATTCCTGACTGTGCTCTGGCAACCATATGGGGTGCCAGGGATTGAACCCAGGTCATCTGCATGCAAGGCAAACTCCCTACTTGATGTACTATCACTCCGCCACCCCATAACCTTTTTTTAATTATGCCACTGTTAGATACACAATTACAAGATGTTCATGTTTGAGTTCTGGTTCTACAGTGTTTCAACACCCATCCCTCCACCCGTGCCCATTACCCACCACCAATGTCCGCACTTGTCTCCTCCTTCCCCCAGCCTGCCTCCATGGCAGGTTCTTTATCTCCTTTTTTTCTTTCTCTCTCACCTCTCTCTTTCTCTATTTCTCTCTCACTCTCTCCTTCTCGCTTCCTTTTCTTACGCTGTGGATAATAATATATTCTGGGACATGATTGGTTCCACTAGTTTAATGTACTGCATGACTCAGGAAGAGCCAAAGAGCTGGCTGGCAGCTCTTCCCCTTGCAAGTCTGAGTCTCTGCTTGATGGCTTATCTCCCTGAGGCAGTTTGATGGCAGGGCCACGGGCCTCGGGGATGAGTCTGAGAGGGAAGGGGGGCGGGGAGGCCCAGCCCGCCTCCTAGAGTCTCCTACCTGGGCTTGAACTCCGCTGCTCTGCTAAGCTGGTCTTGATAGTGTCTTTCGTGGGCGGGTTTTGATGAGCAGTGGTGTCCAGACTGTGATAATGGAGACTATTATGGTGAGCGAAGTCTTATCCAGCTGCTTCCGAGGTCCTACAGAGGTGATGGGCCCACTCCCAGAACCCATCTTGCCTTTGGGGGCCTCATGGTCAGCTGAGCTAGGGGAGAGCCAGATGGCAGCTCTCCCCCGTGCTCATCTGCCCATAACCTTTCTTTGGATTATAGATAAATGGAATTTTTAGATGGCATGAAACTGATTTAAGTTTGCAATTGAATCAGGCAGACTATCTTTCAATATGATTCAGTGTGGTTTCAAAGAAGAAACTGAGAAAATGCGTCTAGAAAGGGTACCCTTTCTATTTATTAATTCCGCAGTAAAATATTGGATTAATTTCATGACATTAATGATTTTACTTCATCCGATTCTCAGAAGAAACTGTGAGGAGCTTAGGAAAAGAATTTTGTCTTTATTCCCAGATAAGTAAGTCAAGATTGAGATTTTTAGTTTCACAGTTTATAACCTGGGGTGGCAGGTTTCCAACATTACATGTTTCTGTACATAGTACTTCCTGCCTTTACCTTCCCAGTATATACAGGGGTTTTAGGGATACAGTAAAATCTGGCACAATATAGGATCTAGCTTTTTGAATCATAGTGGAGCCAGCTGTGACAGTCTGCTTTTTTTTTTTTTAACTTTAGTCTGATACTTTTAGTATTATATAACCTGTCACTGTTCTTCTGGTTTTAATAGCACTGGCTTAGTGATGTGAAGGACAAGAATTCAGTATTTTCAGTCCTGGATGAGGAACTCGCCAATGCCAAGGCAGTGGCAGAGCAGCTGAGCCGGCTGACCCCAGAGCGAAACCTGGATTTGGAGCGTTATCAGGAGAAAGGCTCCCAGCTGAAGGAGCGCTGGCACCGGGTCATTGGCCAGCTTGAGACACGGTAAGTGCTGCTCCCACCCTTTTCTCAGGAATAGGTAAGCTCGGTATTCGTATTTAAATGATAAGATATGGCAGTAAGATTTTGGCAAGATCTGTTCCGAGAGTTCGGACCTCAGCCCTAAAGCAGTCCTGCATCTTGCTTGGGACTCAGCAGTGATGATCTTACTACACTACTTCTTGGGGGTCCCCAGGACTGAGATAGGTGAAGCCAGGAGGACCGGGGCATCCTAGAACACACACTGGGACACTGAGCTTTTTATCTCTTCCCAAGGACGGACCTGAGATCTAGTCTTTCTAGCTTTGAGTTCAGATCTGAGTTATTTTTTATAATGGGGCTTGATTAAAATTATTGCTTTTGATTTCATTTGCTAACTCAAAAGTTTTAATTTGGGGACCAGAGCGATAACCTAGCAGGTAGGGCATTTGCCTGGCACATGGGCGACCAGGTTCAATCCCGGCATTCCACAGGGTCCCCCGAGGCAATAGTAACCCCTGAACATTACCAGGTGTGACCCCCCAAAAAAAGTTTTAATTTGTCTTTGAGGTTTTGCTTCAGATTACTTTCTTGAATAAGAAATATAGACTTCTTTCTTCTAAGCCTCAATTGGGCAGGCAAATGTGCCTATGGAGACAGATTCTAGCAACTCATAAAAGTTTTGATGATTTTCTACAGTTGAATTACTTTTTGAACAATGGATAGGCTGTGGGAGGGGGGAAACAGAGCAGATTGGTGTTGGGAAATGTGCACTGGCGGAGGGATGGGTATTGGAACACTGAGGAAAACCTAAACATGAATAGCTTTGTAATGGTCGATTGCACATTCAATAAAAAAATAAAATTTTAAAAAGGATAGGCTGGGGCCGGAGGCGATAGCCCAGCGGGTAGGGTGTTTGCCTTGCACGCGCCGGCCTGTGCCGGCCAGGGTTCGATCCCGGCATCCCATATGGTCCCCGAGCACCGCCAGGAGTAATTCCTGAGTGCAGAGCCAGGAGAAACCCCTGAGCATCGCCGGGTGTGACCCAAAAAGCCAAAAAAAAAAAAAAAAAAAGGATAGGCTAATAAAAGTATATAGTGAACTGATATTGAACTTAGTAGTAAATACCATTTTTTCACCACATTACCTCATAAGAAAGCACAGTGCTTTGTGATCATCGTTGTGATACTCTGACAGATACTTTCATTATGGAATAAGATGGTGAAGACCAACCAGAAAAGTTATAGGGAATTGTATCATTTACTTTATTGCATTTATACCAAGATATCTGATATCAGTTTCCTTTTGTTTTTCTAGCCAATCTGAGCTAGAAAGTATCCAGGAAGTGCTGGGAGATTACCGAGCTTGCCATGGAACTCTCATCAAGTGGATCGAGGAGACCACTGCTCAGCAGGAACTGATGAAGCCAGGCCAGGCAGAGGACAGCAGGGGTGCTCTCAGAGCAGCTCAGCCAGCAGACGGTGGGTGCTTTGGTCAACAGTTAATGCTGGAAGGGAAAGAATTCATTACAGAAGAAGCTGATACACTAGCAATTCAATTTCCCCAGTGTCAAGATAGTTCAAGCTCTCTGTTCAACTGAAACCATCTCAAGATAATGGTTTTGCAATTTTTTTCTTGATGTTACATATTATTTTGCTTGGATTATAATATGGGAGAATGAAAAATCCGTAAACTATGAATAGAAGAAAATTATTTCTTTTTTTTTTCATTTTATTTATTTCCCCCATTTTATTACACCATTTTAGACATACAATTGAAAGATGCTCATGTAGAGTTTTGGTTCTACAGTGTTCCAACACCCATCCCTCCACCCAAACCCATCTCCCATCACCAATGTCCCCACCTCCCTCCCCCTCCCACACCTCAACTACTTGGCGGGTTCTGTATGTCATCTCTCTCCTCTCTATCTCTCCCTCCTGCCAAACTTTCCTGCACATCGTGGAATGCAGTGCATTAAAGGACATTACTGTTTCCACTGTTTTAATGGACCTGGGCTCAAACTGGTTTTGCTCTGTTAATCTGGTCGCGAGGTAGTATCCCAGCGTCCGGACAGCGAAGGTGGTGGCTAGTGTGGTGGGCAAGTCCCATCCGGCTGTCTCCGGGACCCCCCAGAGGTGATGGGCCCACTCCCAAAACCCATCTGTCCTCCTAGGGGCCCCATGGTCAGCTGGGCCTGGGGCGAGCCGGGTTCCAACTTCCCCAGCCACTTGTGAGGCTCTTCATGCTATCGAAAATTATTTCTTTAAAATGATTTTGTTTTGGTGCCACACACGGTGGTGCTCAGGACGTAGTCCTTGTATTGTGCTCAGGGTCACTAGTAGTGCTCATGGTACCTTATAGGTTGCTGGGGATTGACCCTAGAACAGCCATGTGCAAATGCCTTACTCAGTATATGCTCTTCTCTGACTTCATGTAAAGAAGTTTTTAATTGGTGGTTGGTTTTGTTTTTGTTTTTGTTTTTTGCTTTTTGGGTCACACTGGGCAATGCTCAGGGACTACTCCTGGCTCTGCACTCAGAAACTGCTCCTGGCGGTGCTCAGGGGAGCCATATGGGATGCCAGGGATCGAACCAAGGTCTGGCCGCATGCAAGGCAAATGCCCTCCCCACTTGACTATTGCTCCAGCTCCTAATTGGTGTTTTATTTTATTACACGTTATGGTTAAGACTACAAAGTCTGAAATTAGATTGCTAGATTCTAATCCTCATTTGCTTGTTTATCCCGATATTTAAATTGCCTAACTGAGGGCCGGAACCATAACATAGCGGGTAAGGCGTTTGCCTTGAATCCCTTAGGTTCTATGCTCTGGGGATTAGACATACCAGGTAATGAACCAGGATTGACTGCATGCAAAGCAAGCATTTTTTTTAAGTCTCTAAAATTTTTTAGATTATTTTTTCCAAATTAAAATTAGTTATTTGTGAGGTGATAATCAACTTGACTTCTCTCCCAGACTTCTCTCCACCATTTATTTCCCTCTTTGATATTTTTGGTAACATAATTTTAGTAGGTATTTTATTTTATTTTATTTATTTATTTTTTTGCTTTTGGGTCACACCTGGCAATGCTCAGGGGTTTCTCCTGGCTCTGCACTCAGGAATTACTCCTGGTGGTGCTCAGGGGACCATATGGGATGCCGGGATCGAACCCAGGCCGGCCGCGTGCAAGGCAAACGCCCTACCGCTGGGCCCGCTCCGGCCCCTATTTTATTGTTTTTATTTAAATTTTATTATACCACTATGAGATATACAGTTACAAAGATGGTCGTGTTTGGGTTTCAGTCATACAGTGTTCCAGCACCCATCCCTCCACCAGTGCTTATTTCCCACCACCTGTGTCTCCTGATTCCCTCCCCCATCCCCTGGCTGTCTCTATGGCAGGCACTTTGCCTTTCTTCTCTTCTCCCCTCTCCTCTCCCTCTCCTTCTCCTCTCCTCTCCTCTCCTCTCCTCTCCTCTCCTCTCCTCCCCTCCCTCCCCTCCCCCTCCCTCCCCTCCCCTCCCTCCCCTCCCTCCCTCCTCTCCTCTCTCTGTCTCTCTGTCTCTCTTTCCCTTGCACATTGTGGTTTGCAGTACATTTAGAGATTATCATGTATATAAAGGCAAGCATTTTAACCCCTGTATTATCTCTCCAGCTCCCACTAAGGTTTATTTTTTTATTTTTTTATATTTTATTATACCACCGTGAGATATACAGTTACAGAGAAGTTCATGTTTGGGTTTCGGTCTTACAGTGTTCCAGCACCCATCCCTCCACCAGCACCCATCCCTCCACCAGCACCCATCCCTCCACCAGTGCCCATTTCCTACCTCCATGTCCCCAATTCCCTTCCCCTCCCCCAGCCTGCCTCTATGGCGGGTTCTTTATTTTTTCTTTTCTCTCTCTCTCTCTCTCTCTCTCTCTCTCTTTCTTCCTTCTCTTACACATTGTGGATTAGATACATACATTTAGAGGTTATCATGTGTAGATTTTTGCCTGTATTCAGTGCTCAGTTCTAGGCTGGTATTACCACTTTCGACAACTATTAGCACGCTGTTCCCTTCTATGTCTTAGCTAACCTCTGACTCCCACACGTCTCCCACTAAGGTTTAATATCTACTGCCTTAGACCTTAATAAGTGCTGAGCTGATGATGATAATGACATTCTTAATGACTGGTTTTTTTGTTTATAGGCTTTGTTTGCAGAAATTGAGAAAAATCAGACAAAACTGGATCAGTGTCAAAAATTTTCCCAGCAATACTCTACTATTGTAAAGGTAATTCTCACATATACCAATAGGACTATAAATGATCTCCAGATTAGGAAAATCTACACTGTGCCTGCAGGTTTTATTTCTGAACAGATAGGAACAACTCTGACTTAGCGACTGGCCTCATCCTTCCAGTTAATGAAGGTATATGCATCTGGTGGTAGCGTCACAGTAGGGCTGCTCAGAGAGGGACCAGACACAGCTGTGATTTAAGGAGTGTGTATGTGGCTGAATCTCCATGCAAGTAGGTAGGTAGTAAGAGGTGGTCAGATTTGGTACATCTGGGAGGCAGACCCAGCTGCTTCATAGACCGAAAGTAAAGTTTAAGGCAGAGAGAAGTGGTATAGATGTCTCTCAGAGATTTCAACTTCAGTCATATTCCCAGCCCTATGCTCATAGTAAAATTTTACATCTTCATGTGGTTTGTGAGGTTGTATATGGCCTATTCTCACTATCCCTTTTTTATAATGACAAAAATGTCTTGAGCATATTATATGCTTATTATGCGCCTTCCCACTAACTAGCAAGTTGGGGAGGAGGAGGCAAGTTCTTTTATTTATTTATGTAAAAATATTGGGGGCCACATTTGGCATTGCTCAGGGTTTACTCCTGGCCATGCTCAGGGAACCATGGACCAGACTTGGGTCAGCTTTGTGCAAGGCAAGCACGCTACCCACTGTACTGTCTCTTCTGACCCTGAGCTTATAGTTTTTTTAGTGAAAAATTTATTTAGCTAATTACAGAAGACTTGATATCTGTATTCAAGCAGCCAGAGAGATGGTACAGTGGGTAAGGCCTTGCATGTGGCCTACTCAAGATCCATCCCAGCACCCACTGTGGTCCCCAGATCCCACCAGGAGTGATCCTTGAGCACAGAACCAGGAGTAAGCATGGAGAACCACTAGCTATGGCACCCAAACCAAAAACAAAACAAAACAAAAAATTCAAATCCTAATTTCATAACTTTTCAGACTTGACATTCATTCAGAGTTTCTGTTGCTTGTACAAAAATGTGAGTGATACAACCTCACCAAATGATTGTAAATATCAACCGTACAGTGCCTCAGATTTTAAAATAAATTCAGGAAGAGATTACACTTGTTCTTATTATTGCTACTTTTTATTTGTAAGCAGCTTAAAGAACTTACTCCATGTTTTTCTTCTGTGTAGAATTATCTGAGTAGACTACTGGGGCATTCTAGGCAAAGGAAACTGTATAATCTAAGACACAGAGGAATGAAAATACGATGATTGTGTGAGGAAATAGAAAATGTTCTGGTACATCTAGAAAGTATATGGTACATCAGAAACTATGATTTCAGGAATTTAAGAGAGGTGGTTAGGGCCGAGTAATAGATCAGATTTCATTCTTTTGACATTAGGTCTCTTTTGGGGAGAGTGAAAATAGGGTGCATTCCACATAGTACTTGGACACGGTGCTGCTTCTGGGAATACTTAATCCTATACTATGGGCCTGACAGTTCTTTATGGTGCACTGGACCATGTACTAGCAGCACTCTCCAACGTGAGGCCTCGCGTGCACTCTAGCCCTTTGACTTAGCTCCTTGGCCTGCTAAAACAGGTTCTTTTTTTTTTTTAACAAGATTACAGATGACTGATGTGCATGTGGATGTTTGAGAGGTCCTGCCCTAGGCTCTTGAAAGCTTCTCCTGAGAGGAATGGTTTTGTCATCTTCTGTTTTAGAAAAGTTCCTCTGATGACAGGATGAAAAATACAGTAGATATGAAACTAGAAGCAGGGGAGTAAATAAAAGGTTACTGCACCTGTCCACGTGAGAGGTGAAGAGGACGTGGGAAAGGGTAGCACATGCAGCCTGTATGCAGTGAGGAATGGCATGGAGAAACGAGAAGAGCACAGGCTAGAGATGAAAAGACTTGAGAAACAGTCCTCATTCTGCTGCATCCCCAGAGCAGTCAGGGAAACCCACTGCCCGTCTTTGGCTTTCATCTGCCCATTTAGGATATAAAAGGGGCAGTCAGCGAATGCAGACTGCAAATTCAGGAAGTCAGCAAACTATGACTGACCCACAGGCTGAGTCTAGTTTTCATACCTGTATTAAAGTGGCCCATGAGAAATGGTTGAAAGCAATGAAAAATGGCACATAAAATCATATGAACTTCAGCTTTCAGTGTCTACAAATAAAGCTTCATTATAACAGTGATCTTTCATTTACTTGTTTTATATGGTTGCTTTCACTTACAATGGCAGAGCTGAATAGTGGTAGTAGAGATAGTGTAACCTAGTATCTTCTTTCTGGCTCTCCATAGGACCAAAATGCTTTCTGGCAATGAGATGCTCTGATTCTCCCACATGACGTGTGTGAATGATAAAGCACACATAAAGGCAGTGACGTTTTTTCTCTCTCCAGGATTATGAATTGCAACTGATGACGTACAAGGCCTTTGTGGAATCACAGCAGAAATCCCTGGCAAGCGCCGTCGCATGCTGTCCTCATCTGATGCCATCACACAAGAGGTGACGGGGACAGGAAGAATATTACACTTTCCCTTCCTTTAAGAGTCATGGTTCTGGACCTTATGCCTTTCTTCTAAGCATGGAATATTATGTAAAAACTCCCCCATCCCCTTTTTTTGTGTGTGGGGAGAGGGAAAAAGCCGCCCGCTTTCTGGCAGGGAGGATTAAACCCAGACCTCTCAAATGCAAGACTTGTGATCCAGCCCTTTCAGCTTTGAATTTTAACTACTTACGTGTAGTTTAGAGGCAGATAATATATTTCTTTTTCTGTTTCTTTTGGGGCCACCCACACCCAACAATGTTCAGGGCTTACACTGGATCTGTGCTTTGGGATCACTCCTGGCATTGCTTGTAGAATAGACGTGGTTCTGGGGATCAAGTAGGGGACAGCCTTGGCTAGGCAAGCGCCTCAGGCCCTTTACTTTCTCTCTTGCCCAAGTAATATATTTCTTTTTCTTTTCTTTTTGTTTTTATCTTGTTTGGGGCCATACATGGCAGTGTTCAGTGCTTATGCTTGGCAATGCTCAGGGCTTCTTCTGGTTCTGCTCAGGGATCCTTCTGAGAAGGGTTGGGGGACCATAAGGGGTGCCAGGGATCAACCCCATGTCTTCCACATGCAAGGCAGGTCCCCCACCTGATACACTATCTCTTCAGCTCCAGGTAATATATTTCAGTTGTTTCTTTAAATCATAGTTCATGGACCTAAGGACTCGATACACTGCATTGGTGACTTTGACAACTCAGCACGTGAAATATATCAGTGATGCACTGCGGCGCCTGGAGGAGGAGGAGGTAAGGGCAGTTGAGTCCCAAATTATCTTGAAAACGCAACTTAAAATTCTATGGCCTATCTACCCCAAAGTGCAAAGCACACACACAGTTGGTGTTCATTCCTCACAGGAGTGTGTGAAGATGGAGGTACTGCAGGCATTGCATTTACAGATATCAAATCTTTACACCTAAGGTTTCTGCAAGCCTCCATTGATACCATTGTTGTGAAGGAATCAGCCTCATTTTGTGTGTGTTTAACCTCCTTATTTAATGTGATTTGTTAACTCACTAACGTTGAATTTATAGCTGTACCACTATAACTCATATCTGAAAAAGCCTATGTGTATTTTTTATACGGTACATCATAGCCTTCTTGTACTTGGGGAATCTAGAGAGTACTTCAGCATTACTTTGGGCCCCATTTACATCAGGTAGTCACCAATTAAAATGCAATAATATGAAACATATGACACTAGAATATGAAAAGGACATTTCTTTATATTTTAAGAGCTAGAATAGTAAGACAGAGTTTCACTTTTCTACCTCAGCGGGACATACTTATATAAATTTAATTATAGTAAACAATTATTAAAAACAATACAAATTAAGTTTCAATTACTATGAAAGAAATTCTGTTGATAATATTAGCAAGTACATAAATTAGCAAAAGACTTCCTAATAGCAATACCTACATAATCTCTGAAGTTATTGAATGATCATCATGGATAAAATTATATTTAAGAGAGGCTAATCTAAAAATAATGAAGTAAGCCATTTATTATCCTGCAGGCACCTGTAAACTATGCTGTAGGCCAGATAAATTTTATTAGCTTTATATTTTAGCTATACGACACTGACCAGGATATTTTCTATTTCCTATTCTAGAAAGTGGTAGAAGAGGAAAAACAGGAACATGTGGAAAAGGTTAAAGAACTTTTGGGCTGGGTATCTACACTGGCACAGAATACACAAAGCAGAGGCACCTCATCCCAGACCAAAGAGTCAACAGACATTGAAAAGGCTATTTTGGAACAACAGGTGAGTAGATCAGTCTCTTTTTACCTGAGTAGAATACCATATGGTAACATGTCTGGTGGAATAATACAAGCCAGAGCCACCTGGGAATTATTCTTATCTCAGTTAATGTTAGCTTCCAGAGCTTCATCTTGAGTCATCTATTTCTTGTTCTTTTTATTTCCCTGGCCTGTGCTCACCTTGACATCTCTGACTTACGGCATCTTACTTGTGTTGCTATCCTTTAAACTGTGTAGTTAGCTCACTGATAATAATAATGATCTGATCTAAACTCTGTGTTTTTAAAAAGTTCTTTTTAAAAACGTTATTCTTTAATTTCTTAGATTTGTAAGTTTATTTCTTTATTTCTGTTGTGTAGGTTTTGGCAGAGGAGTTGACGACCAAGAGAGAACAGGTGTCTGAGGCCATTAAAACGTCACAGATCTTCTTGGCCAAACATGGTCATAAGTAAGTGTTAAGTGAAAGGCTATGGCACATCTGGGGTACTTCATCTTCCTGGATAAAACTGAGGGTTATGGGGGAAATTCAGGGCAGCAAGAGCCAGATAAGAAAGAGCTTTGAGGTGAGGTTGGTGTTGGAGTCTGTTACACCCTTAAGAGATGCTAATCTAACCATAATGAAGCTCACTTTCATTATCCTGGAGGCACCTGTTTACTATGCTTGTAGCCTCGTTGGTTATAGAAGTATTTTACTTACTTTGTTTAATTTATGCATTTATGTTTATTTTGGATTTGTGTCATACCCAACAGTGCTCATGGCTTACTCCTGTCTCTGTGCTTGGGGATCACGCCTATCGATACCAGAGGTTTGATCGAAATAGCACAGTGGGTAGGGCACTTGCCTTGCCTGCAACTGACTCTGGTTCTATCGTGGCACCCCATATGATCCCCAAGTCCACCAGGAATGGTCTCTGAGCACAGAGCCAGGAGTAAGCTCTGAGCACCACTGGGTATAGCCCCCAAAACACAAAAAAAAAAAGAACCAATTGAGAAGGGCTAATTTAGTCTTGGACACTGAATGGAACAACACACAGGACATTAGGAGTGAAAATACCTAGTATATGTTAGAAATTACTTAATATTCTAATCTGTTCCTTATGTAATTCCAGTAAAGGTGGCCAGTGAGTAGCTACATATGTAAATTTAATTAGGAAGCTTAAAGTGATAGATATTTGCATAGTAGAAACCCTAATGGTGGATCAGCCTACTAGGGCTTCCTTGTGCTTCTCGGCTTGTAAAAAACGCCTTAGAGAAGAATTAAATGGGAAACTATGAATGACAGATACCTCAGAACCCTAGTGGCAATAGAGTTCTACAAAGAAAGGAATAGTAAAAAGCCAAGAAAGCTGGAAACTGTTAGATTTAGCAAGGTGGGCATTTTGGTGTCAGTTTTAATTTATTTTTTATTTTTGGACTTGAATTTGGTTGTATTCAGTGCTTACTCCTAGCTCGGCACTCAGGGTGTACGCCTGGTGACTCGGAGGACCAGATAGGGGCTGGAATTCAAACCAGATTGACCATAGAGCCAGGAGCAAGTCATGAGCTGAGCAACACTGGGTGTGGCCCAGAACACACACACACACACACACACACACACACACACACACCACACACACACACACACGCACACACGCACGCACACACGCACACACACACGGGAGGAGGAAATCTAAGGCGAATCTGATAAAATACTAAAATATGGTAAGACTGGATAGATGGACAATGAATAAGAGTTCCACTTAAGGTTAAGAAAAGTTTTCTTGTTTTTGTCACTGGGTAGACCAGTTGCTTACTGCTATTCTGTATTCCAGAATCACTTCTGGTGGGATTGATGGGGAACCCTATGCAGTGCCAGCGATCAAACCCAGGTTGGCTGCACGCAAAGCAAGCACTGTACCAGCTCTACTATTTTTCCCGCCCCAAGATATTTTTTCAGTTTACTTATTTACTTTTAAGTTTAGGATTCCAGAAATTGAACAATTTAGGCGTTGTTAGGGTCTAAGTTGACCATATGTAGGTGGGACTAAGGTGGGGGAGTAGCTGCCACCTGGACCGAGAAGGTTGCAGGCTCATGAGTCTAAATGTTAGGGACTTGGTACATGTGCCCATGTGGCATCACCAAGAATTGTCCTGAGGGTAGCCATGCACTAGTTCTAAAGTCTTCATTGAATATGATAGATTAAGTAGATGGTTTATGCTTAATAGTGACAAGAAGATCAAGATGGAGAAGTCATAATTTTGAAGCAAGTAAGGAGAGTGTGGAGGATATATTTCTTTTAAAAATCTCTTTTGTTTCATGTTGTAGGCTCTCGGATAAAGAGAAGGCACAGATATCTGAGCAGATCAATGACTTGAATAAGGCTTACCACAACCTCTGTGATGGCTCCACCAACCAGCTTCACCAGCTCCACAGCCAGCTGGCTCAGCAGACAGAACAAAAGGTATTCTTTCCTCTCCACGTTCTGGGAGGGTGCTTTGAGTGGTATGAAAGCAGCTTTGCTGATTGAGAGTCATCATCACTAGCTTTCCACGACCATTGTGATTTAATTTTTAACTTCACCTTAGCAACCATTTGTCTTGTGTTTCTTTACTGGGGTTCCACTCTGTCTTGGTCAGTCAGAAAACTCTAGAAGACACTTGCAGCCATTCCTGTTGACCTGGTTCTCTGATTTGTCTTCTGCCGTTTTGTGGCAGGTCACAATCAAGGAGATTCAAAATTCTTTATTATATCCAATATAAGGGCAATTAGAGTGCGCCTTATGGCATTTTCACTCTAAAAGATGGTGGCCAAAGTTCTGAATATTGGAAAGTAAACTCTCTTTCCCTCAAAACATTTTTATATCTGCTAAATAGACGGAAACGTTCATTTAATAGCAAAATAATGGAGTCGCTGCACTGACTGAAACACTGGTTCCCAGCACCCGTAATCATGCGTCATCTTTACAGTGCCCATTCATGTTCATTTCCTAGATCATAGCAAAGTTGTTCCTGCTGGTCGTCTTAAGTTCTTCCTGGATACTTGTGTGTATATGTAAACTTACAATATTATATACATGTGTCTCTGGGATATATGTGTTTGCCTGCTTATTCCCTATGTTGTGAAGCAATTGCCAGCTTATGTGAAGCAGACCAAAATTTAAACTTGAACATAATCAAATTTGGTGTATCGGTGATGCTCAAAATGATATTTAGAGAAAAGTGCTTTGACTCTGGTTCTTGAATATGAATGAACTTTGTGCAGCAGGAGCTAAAACTGTAAAGACAGAATCTACTATGATTTATTGAATAGACTTTTAAATCAAGTTAGCTGGTTTAGCATTCTCTCTGTAAGGTAGCCCACTTCTAATGGCTTTTTGCTTCACCATATAAGGGAGTATGTGAAATTTTTTAACAATTGCTTGCTGAGAACATCCAGTTCTCATTGTGAAAGGTTAAAAAGGGGGAGAGAAAAAAAGAGAAAGACAAGCTGCTGAGCACACTACATTGAGCATGATGTGTCCCTGTACTGTTTGTGTGTTCCATGTGAAGTATTGTTCTGATTAACTGACATCCTTGCTTACGAGTTTCACTAACCCTTTGGAGTTTAAGCACAAATGCACAAAGGGAAAAGAGGACGACCTGTTTGGGGTTCTTTTTTTGCAAAAAAAAAAAAAAAAACAGTCGCATGCTGGACGCTAACACCAAGCTTACACTGTGTGTGCGATACGGCTGAGCTGCTCCATAAGGCTCTATCTCTTGTCTGCCCAAGGCGCACACTGCAACTCCGGTAAGTGAATGCGTTTTATGTTTTCTTTCCTTTCCTCCTTCTGTCTTCTCTGCCCATTTAGGTTTATGTCCGTGCTTAATGGGACTGAAATTAATATTTCTGGGTTGCTCATTATTGTTAGTTTCAGTAAAGGATCAGCACTCATGAATGCAGACCAGGAATAGTTCCCTGGGGGTGCTCAGGGAACCATATGGATGCTAGAGAATTGAACCTGGGTCAGCTGGGTGCAAGGCAAATGCCCTACCTTCAGGACTATTGCTTCAGCCACATTTTTTTGTCTTTTATTGTGTTTTTTTCTGTTTCTTTTTTTTTCTCTGACTAAATCCCTTGCCTTTTTTGAGTATCAGTACTTCTGAGATGCATGAATCTCCAAGAAAAATTAAATTATAAAAAAAAAGGTCTTATGCTTTTTATATCTTCTGCTTCTGTATACCTCCCCTTTTGAGCCATGCTCAGTGGTATTGAGGGTTCATTCCTGGCTCTGCACCCAGGAGTTACTCCTGGCAATGCTAGGGGGACAGGATCATATGGGATGCTGGGGATCGAACCTGGATCAGCAGCATGCTAGGCAGACATTGCTCTGGTCCCCCTGAATACTCTTTACATGGATTTTAGGAAAGGAATTTTTTCAGAAATGTTTGTCAATGTGCTTTTTCTTTTAGACTCTATGCCAGTTTGATTTTTCTTTCAGTGTCACTGGGTTTTTTCTTTAAGTCTCTATACCAAATGGATTTGTGTAATGCACATGCTTACCTTATCATGTTAAGCTGTACATTCTGGGTCAGGAAATAAAAAGGAAGTAGAGAATAACAAATGAGATGTATTTTGGTTTTGTTTTGGGGGGCCAAGACATGGTGCTCAGGACTTACTCTTGGCTCTGCACCCAGGATCATTCCTGGTGGTCTGGGGGATTATGTGAAGTCTCTGTATATGGTCAGTCCCAGCTTAGTCCCTGACATTGCATCGAATCCCTTGAGTCAGAGAGCCAGGAGTAGCCCTGAGCATCATCAAGTGTGCTCTAAAACCAAAACAAAACAAAGTTAAATTAGTGTCTGATAGAAAAATATGAATAGTGATTAAAGAAAAATATATAGATTAAGATAATGAACATGAGCAAGAATTGCTGGGAAATAGGGAAATAATATAAAGATGACATGTTTCACATTCGGCAGGACTCACTCACGGGGGGGGGGCGCCCGGCGGCCGCCCACCCCGCCCCCCCCCGCCTGTGAAAAGACTTTAAATGGGAGTTTTAGGACCTATTTCAGGGGCGCTTTTCAAGTATAATTTTGTTAATATGTAAGGTTTTCTTTATTTGCTTATCTTACTCAGGACTTTAGTTCTGTGCAAAAATGTGTGTCTGCTGTTCTTTTCCTTCATGTTCTTTTGAAACTGACTAGAGAGGCAGTTAATAAATAGTACCAGATTTGTCATGCCTTGGTTTGTTACTAGAATATACTAGATTTATGATCCTGAACAATTTGCCTATTCTTTTGCCTCATTTTCTTTCTTTGGTGGGGGCGCGGGAGAGAAGCACACTCAGAAATGCTCAGTTTACTCCTGGCTGCATTCAGAGGTTATCCTGGCCGTGCTTGGGGACCATATGGGATGCTGGGGCTCAAACCTGGGTTGGCTGTGTGCAAAACAAGTGCCCTGCCCACTGTCCTGCAACTCTAGTTCTTCTGCCTTCTTTCCTTAGAGGCAAACTGGAGACTAAAATAAATTTTCATAAGACTGTTATGAGATTAAGTATTAGTGTTCAATAAGTATGTTTAGATTTTAATAATTTATTAAGTGACACAGTGATAACTATAGTTATAACGTTGTACTACCTAGTCTAGCCTAGACCAAGAGTAAAGTTGTCAGTGGTTCCAGAAGCTAGGGATCCTATTCTGTGAGTGATTGCTCCATTTACTAAAGAGCCGTTGAGTAGTATACAGCTGGTGTGTGGCTATCATGTTTCCCAAATCTCTCTTGGAAGCCTGTGTACACTTCGCAGCAAGGAAATGCTACTTCAAGAG
Organism: Cryptotis parvus; assembly: GCA_021461705.1. Classification (NCBI taxonomy): domain Eukaryota; kingdom Metazoa; phylum Chordata; class Mammalia; order Eulipotyphla; family Soricidae; genus Cryptotis; species Cryptotis parvus. The sequence goes on from JAJIBD010004953.1 coordinate 117,563, forward strand.
TCTTCTCAGTGCCCAGTGTGAGGGCAGCACTGAAACCTTGTTATGTGTGCTTCAGTTCTCACTCTGGGAAATGGTAGATGTTGGCAAGAACCATTATTAGTGAATCAGTCTTGGAATAATTGTCCTCTGGGGCCAGAGCAGTAGCACAGGGGGTAGATATTTGCCTTGCACGCAGCCAACCCAGGTTCAGTCCTCAGCATCCCATATGGTCCCCAAGCATAGCCCTGAGTAATTCCTGAGTACAGAGCCAGGAGTAACCCCTGAGTTTTGCTAGGTATAACCCAAAAAGCCATAACTAAGTAAATAATGTCCTCATTTCTTTAATATGAACATTGACAGCTTCAGAATGTTTCCTGAAGCACTATCCTCGGCTAGGCTCTTCTTGTCGTCAGAATTTAATGTATGGTGGTTCTAGGAATAGTTCCTTTCAGTAATTGTGCTTCTCTGATTTCGTTTCCTTTTCCATTTTTTCTTTCAGGGTTGCAGAGCAGTTGCTGGGGTGATTGACCTAGGCACAGTGGAGATATTTCCCATCTTCAAGGCCATGCAAAGGGCCTTATTGACCAAGACACGGGACTTGTGCTCCTAGAATCCCAGGTTATCATGTCTGGTCTCATTGCCCCGAAACCAGTGAAAAGCTCTCTCTGGAAGAGGGTTTATCCAGAAACCTCATTAATCCCCAGATGTACCAGCAGCTCCAAGAACTACAGGATGTCCTGTCCTTAATAAATAGGCTTACTGAGAGTAAAGGCCCTCTTTCTGTGGTGGAAGCAGTCGAAAAGAAAATAATCAGTCAAAGAGTTGGATTGAAAATCTTAGAAGCTCACTTGGCAACGGGAGGTTTCAGTCTCCCCCTAATGATAACTGTATCAGCTTAGATGAGGCTTTTCAGCAAGGCCTCATTTCTACATGGCTTCACTCAGTGCTAGAGTCTCACCTGAGATCATCCAAGAACTTGATAGATCCCAACACAGCTGAGAAAATCGGTTTACAGGAACTGATGCAGAGATGTATTCTCCACCAGGAATCAGGGTCCAAATTGCTGCCAGTCAAGCAGTTGGCAGGAGGAATGGTGAGCTTGAAATCAGGGCGGAAGGTTAGCATTTTCCGCGCAGTTCAGGAAGGGCTAATAGATAGGCAGATCACTGTTCGGCTGCTGGAGGCTCAGCTCTTTGCTGGTGGCATAGTAGACCCAAGAACAGGACACAGACTTACGGTAGAAGAGGCCGTGAGACATAATTTGATTGACCGAGATATGGCCTGTGCTCTTCTCATAAGGCAGCTCCAGACAGGCGGCATCATAGACACTGTCACTGGCCGTCGGTTGACAATAGATGAAGCTGTGAGCAAAGATCTAGTGGCAGCTAAGATTGCTCTTGTGATTCTAGAATCCCTTTGGTCATTCATGGGGTTTCTGTGGCCCGAATCTGGAGAGATCCTTCCAATTACAGATGCCCTGGAACAAGGAATCGTATCTACCGAGCTAGCTTATAAAATCCTTGGTGGTCGGCAACACATAAAGGGTCTGTTCCTCCCTGACTCCACAGAAGTTTGTTCCTGGAAAGAAGCAGTAGAAAATGGTACCTTGGACAAAGATCTTGTCAATAAGTTAAAATCTGTTAGCATACCTGATGTGATGCCCCACATGCAGTTAGCAGACTCTTCAGAACAAAGCACATTGAACAGTAATCCTTCAGTGGTAGATCTCCTGTGCAATAAGGACCACACTAAGGTCGTAGCAAGCCACAGAGAAAAACTATTGTTTCAGCTAATGACTCACAGCTATATTAATGTGCAGACTGGACAGAGGCTGCTTCTGCTAGACAGTGAGCTGATAGATGCCCTAACTGCAAGTGGTGAACATCAAGCAAGTCCCCCGGAAATGTTGGGAATTGCGTGTCAAGGAGAAGAAAGTCCTAAGGAATTAGAAGAATCTTTAGATGTGAAGGCCGCTGAAACTTTCTGTGACGGGTTGCTGGAAAGACCAGATGAGTTCCAGAGTTCTTCTCAGAACAAAGAATATCCTAGTCAGGAAGACTGCACTGAAGCAAAAGGCAACAAGGTCACTGTTGAAATGGAATATTCTTCAGTGGAGGACCCTGAAAAGGACCCGTTTGTAGAAGAACAAAGAATGAGAACTTCAAATATTCAGACTTTAAAGAGCAAAAATAAAGTCAAATCAGAATTAAGAAGGCAGTTATCGGGTACCAGAAAGAAAGATCAAAGAGAAGTGTCTACTGGAGAAGATGTTAGTAGAGAATTTCTCCTCACAGTTCCTCTGGAAAAAGCCACAGAGGTGACCTTCATGATGGACAATTCCTTGTTAGTTGAAACACCGAGAGAAGAACACCAGACTCTCAAAAATACTTCCTTGATTGATCAGGAAGTGCAGGCAAACACAATTGAGATTGAATACATTCCAGGTAAAATTGGAACACCGTTTATAAAACTCCAAAGCAAAACATCACCATTACAGGTAGAGAAAACTGTAGACTTAGAATCAGAACTAGAGACTAAAAATCATGGCAGTATTTATTCGCAGCCCCAAAAGGAAGCCATAAATAAAACATCTTCAAGTAGGGATGATCATAAACCAAGTCCAGATAGACTTAATGTTGTAGATGGTAGTATGATGATGTTAGAAAAGACAGACAAGGAAGATGGTGGAAGGGAATCTTCCTTGTCAAATGCTCATCCTTCAGAATTGCTCGAAGAAGTTACCTTGAAAATGTTATTTGAACAGTTACTAGATGGTGGTATTTTTCATGAACAAACAGGTCAGAAACTCTTACTAAATGAAGCAATAGCCCAAGGGATTGTGCCCAGTCCCACTGCTGTGAAGCTTATGGCAAAGATGAACATGTTTCGGGGTTTCTTTGACTCCCAGACCTGTGAGTTTTTGACAACTGAAGAAGTCATTGATGAGGGCCTGATGGATGAGAAATTACTACATAATGTCCTCATGGCAGACAAAACAATAAGCGGTGTCTTAGATCCCCGAACACACACCCTTTGCTCCGTGAAGGAAGCGGTTGCAGTTGGACTTCTTGACATGCAAACAGCCACTCGAATTTTAGAGGGGCAGGTGGTAACGGGTGGGATTGTTGACCTGAAACGAGGTAAAAAAGTTTCCGTCACTTTGGCCTCAAATCTTGGCTTAGTGGACAGTGTCGATCTGACAGCACTAATAAATCTGGAGAAAGCTTTCAGAGGCAGAGAAGCTGACAAAGTAGTTAGGGAGAAGTTAATGAATTTGCAGATGGAAACAAATGGGATCATGGACCCTGATAAGAAAGCCCCTTTAACAATTGTGCAGGCCATTGACAGAGGTCTTTTGGAGAGAGAGGAGGCCATGCATTTGCTGACCAAGCAGGTGGTAGATGGGGGTATCATTCACCAACTATCTGGGGTGAGACTTTCTGTTGATAATGCCTTTGAACATGGCCTCATTGATGAAGGTTTAGCCAAGCAACTCAGAAAAGTTGAGAACATAAGCCTCCAACAGTTTTTTTCACCCGGAAACAAAAGAAGCTATCTCTCTCTCTGAAGCCATACAATTAGACCTTGTTACCCCAGAATTAAAAAAAGAAATCCAAGAAACTCAGGCCTTGACTGGAAACATTATGGAACTCATTTCTGGCCAGAAAATGACATTGGCAGAAGCTAAAAAAGAAGGATTGCTGGCCTCTGGAAGCAGCAGTGTCTTCAGGAATAATGCATGGAGTTGTAGATCCGGAGAATTACAGAATCGTTCCCTATTCAGAATTAGTAAAGAAATGTAAGATAGATATTGAGTCTGGACAGAGATACCTAGAAGTGATTCCTTTCTCAGACATTAAAGACGGACTGAGTGATGAAGCACTGACATTGACTCAAGCAGCTCAGCTTGGAAAATTAGATTTTGAGTCTACTCTGAAGATTCTGGAAGCTCAGGCAAATACTGGTGGAATCATAAATACTGCCACAGGACAGCAATTGACATTGTCATCAGCTCTGGAACATAAATTAGTAGATGAAAATATGATCAGAATTATTGCATCTCATCAAATATCAAACGGAGGAATTGTTGACATATTTAATAGTCAGAGAGTGACACTAAAGGAAGCTATCGAAAAACAGTTTATCAGCCCCGAGTTGGCAACTATGATCCAGATAGGTTCTTCAGAATCCAGTGATCCTGGGGATCCGATTAGAAGGCAAGATGGAATCGAAGCATGTGAATTAAAGGACGTTCTAAGAAAGGAAACATTAATTGCTTGTAATCAGACTGATGAGAGGAGTTGTGGAAAAGGTGAAAGGGATAAACTATTTCAAAGCGAAAGTCAGTCTGCACAAGACAAGGTCAAAGCAAGAATTTGGGAGGAGAAGCATGTGAAAAGAGAAGGGAAATTTCCTTCAGGGAATTCGAAAGGAGATGGGGAGAAGCGGAGAGCTTCTCCAGAATCTGTCAGTGTCAGAGGTCCTGGTGACTTGAAAGGTGAATCGTCAGCACACACTCACTCAGAAGTTTGTGAGTTTAAAAGTGAAGAGATAGCTAGTAATGACACGGGGAAAACTACAGATGAGGAGCAGGAGCAAATAATGCCACAAGTGGAAATTGTTTCTCATATGGAGCAATGCACGCCAAGTCTAAATTCTAAAGAAATAGGGGGAAACAAGTAGAAATTATTTCAGATTTACAAGAATCAAATTACGAAACTCCAGGCAAATTGCTAAATGAGCAGGCCATGGAGAAGCCTCGGGCTACCAAGGAGAAAAGTAAAAGAAAGAGGAGGAGAATAATTGTGGAAGAAAATGACCCAAAATGCAAGCCGGCAATTCTTTCAGAAGAACTGAATCAGGAAAGTGCTATTAGAGACGGCCATGATTCTAATCTAAAACGTCAACCTGTTGAAATAACTACTAGTGAAAAAGAGAGAAAGAAACTGATAGAGAGCGGGAATCTTCCATTATTTGGAAAGCTGAAGACCCTTCTTCCCTATCTTCCCAAGAGATACTTAGTGAGAGCTCTGAGAAAAAACCAAGATGCTCTAGCATTTTCCAGCTCTAATCAGATCAGTGAAAGAGAAAAAGAGAAACTTAAGCCTCCCTCTGTATGTAAAACCAGAAGAAAATATATCTTGGAAAATAACTGATGTGACTCAGAGTGAACAATTCTCTTCTGTGATCCCCAAACCTGAAGGGTTGTATTGCCAGGAATCAGTTGTCAAAGCCCAGTCTTTCCAAGAAACCATGAGACAGGAGGAGAGCAGTTATGAAGATTCCAGTGTTAACACCAAAGAAGCCAAAGATCTAATGTTTTCATCTAATGAATATGAAGGAACGGCACACCGAGAAGTATGTTTAGACTCAACGAGAACTATTAAATTACAGGAAGAAATGATGTTCTCTACAGTAGAGTCAAAAGAAGTCAACTGCCCAGAATTCTCAGAGAGAAAGGATGACTTTCAGGATAGTAAAAGTGACCATGAACTTAGTGGAATTCTCAAATCCAAAACTCAGGAAGTAAGTGGAGAGAAACCTCTCGAAACCACAAGCCCTAAAGTTAGGAGTGTAGGAACAGGGTTATTTAAAGGCAGAGAAACCCAGGGAGATCCCAAAGTTTTGGTGTCCCTTCTTCCAGAGAAACTGTTCAATGATATTTCTCAAAAACAGAGTGCAGAGCAACAAGATACCACCATTAGTCCCAGAATACCAGAAACCAGCGGAGACAAGACAGTAGTGTCCTTAACATCACATGCTGCCACAAAAACCGTTGAGATACCACAGGAAAATCTCAGAGAAAATCCTGGAAGTAAACCAACGCCCTTTGTGTCTACACCTGAGGAGAAGGGAAATGAAGGTGTAAATCCGAGCCTTTGAGAGCAACTAAAGTAAGTCTCCCGAGTGTGTGTGTGTGTGTGTGTGTGTGTGTGTGTGTGTACACACGCGCCGCATGTGCTTGTCCTGCATGTGTACAATTTTTTTGTTACAGGACCATACACAGCAGCAGTGCTCCAGGACTACCCTTAGGCTGAGCTTACATATTGCTTCCAGCAGTGCTGAGGGTGTTGCCAGCGATTTGAACCTCCTGTGCCCAGAGCACATACTCTAGCCCCTTGAGCTATCTGGCTAGCTTGACTTTTTATTTTGTTTTATTTTAGTTTAGCTTAATTTTTTTTTGGCCATTCTTAGCAGTGCTTAGTTCTGACTCTGCATTCAGGAATCACTCCTGCCAGGGATCTGGGAACTGTATAGGATGCCAGGATTGAACCTGGGTCTCACCCATGCAAAGCAAACACCCTACTTGTGCTATCGATCCTTGAACATTTATTTTAAATATAACTGGTTTGATGTTAGAATTCTTTTTTTCTTTTTGGGTCACACCCAGCAATGCTCAGGGGTTGTTCCTGGCTCTGCACTCAGGAATTACTCCTGGTGGTGCTTGGGGGACCATATAGGATGCCGGGATCGAACTAGGGGTCGCCCGTGCAAGGCAAACGCCCTCCCTGCTGTGCTATCGCTCGCCCCTGATATTAGAATTTTTGACACAAGAGTGTATGTGTAATGGTATTTCAGGGCATTAGATGTTTTCTCTGAGATACAAATTCATGGGGCCAGAGCAATATACAGTGGCTAAGGGCACTTGCCTTTCTCACTGCCAACCCGAAGTTAGTATCAATAACCCCATATGGGCGCCTGAGCCCCACAAGGAGTGACTTGAGCACAGAGCCAGGACTAAACCCTGAACACTGTTGGGTGTGGCCCAAAGAGAAGCAAACATATATATGAATTCGCTTCATCAGAATCCTTTTATAATGCAGTTGAAAGTTAGGCATAAGCGCTGATTGTTGGGGCCGAAGCAATAGTACAGCGGGTAGGGCGCTTGCCTTGCCCTGAGCCGGGTTCAATCCCCGGCATCCCGTATGGTCCCCTGAGCACCACCAGGAGTAATTCCTGAGTGCAAAGCCAGGAGTAACCCCTGAGCATTTCTGGGTAGAACCCAGAAAGCCAGGGGGAAAAAAGCACTGATTGTCTTTCTGAATTTACAAGAGTTTTATTTTTATAATTTTATAATAATTTGCAAGGCAAACGCCCTACCCGCTGGGCTATCACCCGGCCCCATAATTTTATAAATTTTTTTTTTTTTGCTTTTTGGGTCACACCCGGCGACGCTCAGGGGTTACTCCTGGCTTTGCACTCAGGAATTACTCCCTGGCAGTGCTCGGGGACCATATGGGATGCCAGGGATCGAACCCGGGCCGGCACAGGCCGGCCGCGCAAGGCAAACGCCCCTACCCGCTGGGCTATCGCTCCGCCCCTATAATTTTAAAATAATGTTTTATTTCGTACTCTGTATAATAAAAATTACTTCTTTCCTTGCCTATTTTCCAAAAAAGCAGACTGAAGGAAAAAATATCAGATCTAAGTGAGTTTTCTTTTTGACTCCACAGACTGTATTTAACCGGCAGCTCTGTCTAGAACATGATGAGAAACTGGTATCCTATTTGTCTCTCTTAAGAGACATTGAAATGAGAACCAAGCAGATTCAACCTCTACATCTAACACTGCCAGAGTTACAGGAGCTGCTGTGTCATGCCAAGGTACTATTCCAAGACCACTACCAGGCAGTCAGCTTGAGGGAAATAGAAAAGTATGTTTAAAAGTACTACTGCTTAAAGGACAAAAGAAATAGATTAAAAACTGTTCCTCTATTTTGTCAATGGTGGAAATTGTCGTAAACGTGGGAGTCAGAGGCTGGGTAGGACAGAGAATGGAACAGTGTGCTGACAATTGTCGAGGGTACTAGTGCCAACCTAGAACTGAGCATTAAATACAGAAGGATACACATGACAACCAAAAAGGCTACACATTACAACCCTTTAATGTATGTTCTGTAGTCCATAGTCTGGAGGGGAAGGAAGGGAGAGAGAGAGAAAGGGAAAGAAATGGGGAATCTGCCATGGAGGCGGGCTGGGGGAGGGGGAGGGAACCGGTAATTGGTGGTGGGAGATGGGCACTGGTGGAGGGACGGGTGCTGGAACACTGTATGACCAAAACCCAGATATGAACTTTTTAATTGTGTATCTTTGTGATTGTGTATCTCACGGTGGTATAATAAAATACTTAAACAAAAATAAAAACTGTTCCTCTAGATCTTTGAAAAACTGCCAAAAGCTAATGTCACTAAAACGAAAGGGCAGTAAGGAGTAGTATTAAATCCAGCAGGTGCCTGGAAAGACAGTATTGGAGGGAGGTGCTGACACTAGCTGAGTGGAATGATGGTCTGGGATTTGTTTATGTTCTTTCGCTTTGCACCTTTGGTTTTTGGGGTTTTCTTTGGTCTTTTGGGCCACTCCTGGCGATGCTCAGGGGTTACTCCTGGCTCTGCACTCAGGAATTTCTCCTGGCAGTACTTGGGGAGCATTTGGGATATGGAGGATCAAACCAGGATCGGCTGCTTGCAAAGCAAATGCCCTACCCACTGTGCTATCGCTCCGCCACACCTCCCTTTGACATTTGGAGTGCAAAAGTTATCCTTTTGGTTGACTTTACTTCGTGTAATATTATGTAAGGTATACACCCCGCCAGGAGTGATCCCTGAGCACAGAGCCAGGAGTAAGCCTTGGATATCACTGATTATAACCCAGAGACCAAAAAAAAAATTATAATCATGGGCTGTACAGATAGTGCAGTGAGTAAGGCACTTTCCTTGCATGTGGCCAACCATTTCAAATGCCATGTGATCATGGCACCACATGTGATCCCTGAGCACAGAGTGAGGAGTATGCCCTGAACAGTGCTGGGTGTAGCTCAAAAACCAGAAGACTAAAACAGTGTGATACCCACATCTAAAAAAAGGGGTAAAAAAAAAGGGGCTGGAGTGATAGCCTAGCGGTAGGGCGTTTGCCTTGCACGCAGCCGGCCTGTGCCGCCCGGGTTCGGTCCCCAGCATCCCATATGGTCCCCTGAGCACCGCCAGGAGTGATTCCTGAGTGCAGAGCCAGGAGTAACCCCTGTGCATTGCCGGGTGTGACCCAAAAAAGCAAAAAAAAAAAAAAAAAATGAGGGGCTAGCACAGCAGGTAGGTTGCTTGTCTTGCATGCAGCCAACCTGGCTTCAAACCCCAGCACCCTCTAACACTATCCTGCCCCCTCCAGAAGTAATCTCTACGCACAGAGGCAGGAATAAGCTACTGCAGGGTGTGGTCCCCAAAAAAGGGATATAAAAATGTGCAGAAAGCATTTGAGTCTACCAATCTATATAGGCGTAGGGTGTGAGAAAAATTATTCACAGGTGATTCTTTGAGATCAGATAACCAATTTGATTTTGATGATGACTTTGCTTTATCTCCCCAGGTATTAGACAAGGAGCTAAAGGATCTGTCCACCTTGGTGACCCAGGAATTGAGTTGTGTGAATCAGATTATCACCAGCCAGCCTCAGGAAGTCCCTGCACAGCTGCTGAAGGCGCTAGAGAAGGATGCCAAAAACCTGCAGAAGTCCCTCAGCTCTGTGAGTGACACCTGGAGCTCTAGACTCCTTCATCTCCAGAGCTGTGACGGAAGGCAAAAAGGTAACTCCCTTGTTTTTATTCGCACGGGCTTTACAAAGTCTAGGCAACCCTGGAGTTTTTTATAATCTAATTTGCCATTTATTTCTAGACTGATGTGTTAGGTCAATATGAGCAGTTAGAAGACAGACTTAAAGTGCTGAGAACCTGGCTTAGCAATACCCACACTACCCTGAAGAGCAAGGACTACCACAGGGAAACCAGTGCTGATAACTTGAGTCTCTGTCTTCAGCAGTTTGAGGTAAATATATACTCGGTCACAAGCTAGGTTTTGTTTCATTTTGTGGTGTCAGGAATTAAACCAGGGACTTCACACAGATAAGACTAGTACTCTACCACTTATTTTGTCTTATTTTATTGGATTTTTTTTTTTTTTTTGGTTTGGTTTTTTTTCGGCTTTTTGGACCATGCCTGTGATGCTCAGGGCTTACTCCTGACCCTGTGCTCAGGGATCACTCTTGACAGGGCTCAGGGACCATGTGGGATATGAGGATGGAACCCGGATCAGCCATGTGGAAGGCAAGACCCTAACTGTTGTACTATCATTTTGGCCTCACAAGCGCTTTTTTTTTTTTTTTTGGTCCTTTAATGTGCATCAATTTTATTCTCCTTCTATAAGTCATTATCTCTATCTGTTATAAGTAGTCTGATGTCTATTTATTTTATTTTATTTGGGGAGTCATGCTCAGCTCTGCTCAATGCATACTCCTGGCTCTGTGCTTAGAGATCAATTCTGGCAGGATCAAGGGACCTTATGGGGGGACCAGGGATTGAACCCGATCAGCTGCGTGCAAAGGCAAGAGCTCTACCCACTGTACTATCTCTCTGGGCCCTCATTTTCCATTTTAGAACAGGAATTTATCCTCTCTTTGCTTATGTTGGTCTTTGATTAGAAACAATACTTTTTAAGATAGAGAATCAAAGAACTTGTTTATTTATTTATTTTTCCTACTTGCCTTAGGATCTGAAGCAGCCTATAGCTGAAAGGAAGTCTCAGCTGAATGATCTTGCTTTGGATATTCAGTTCTTTATCTCGGAACATGCCCAGGACTTGTCCCTCAGCAAAATCGACAGATGCTGGAGGCTTCTGAATGAAGTCCAGCGGACCTTTCAGGACCTTCTGGAGCTGACTGCAGCTCAGATGCATGCCTTACAGGGCCGTCTTCAGCACATGGAACAGGCAGCCTGGGTCAAGGTCAGACTGAACCAGCAGCTGGACTCGTTAGTCTTTTGGGACTTCTGTCTTTGGGCTTTCTGGCCAAACTCCATCCACCATGATTTAGGAGCCTGCATTGACCAGATTTGTAATTCCATGCCATTCCGGCCAGTTTGGTTGTAGTCCAGGCGGTGGCTGTAGCTGTTTGGGCTGTTTTTCTTGCCTTGTTTTGGTTCTGTGTGTGCGAGTGAGAGAATCTGTATGTTTATGCGTAGATGTATCTGCATGTGCAAGTAAGACTCTGCTCTTACTCTGTCTCTTTGTCTCTGACTTCCAAATGCAAATCATATTCTTCTCCCTTTTTGTCTTACTTTCGCCTCTTTCGAGGACTGGGAGGAACATTTGGTTTCTCTACATTCTTGAGAAGAAAGGTTCTGAAATCAGTTTTATTCTGGGCATTTCAGGTGTTAACAACAGTGTTTCTTTCCAACCTCAAGGAACTTGCAAGGATATTTTTATTAAGCCACATTAATATTTGTCTTTGAAGTTGCTATAGTTTTCTAGCACCGTTCTTCACACTGTAGTATTTACTGCTTGTTTAATTTTGGAAAACAGTGTGTAGAAATCTGGGTAACATATATGCAAAAACTAATCAGCCTAGTATCTTTTGTCACAGCCCTCTTCTTGCAAAACTCTATTTAACTGATTAATGGTAGCATCCTAACCTTGGAATCCCAAGTATGGTGCTTTTTGTTACTTAAATCATTAAGCTACTTAAATAAGTTGACATTCAGTAGATGATGTTAGAATTGTTATTGTAAATATATCTTCAGGTATCCTTTATTAAATACTGTACAAGTAGAATAGAGCTTTTGAGTTATACATAAAGGAACTTAATTTAGTAACTTCCATATGTCCCATTACTGCTTAATTATTTCACTGCATTGAACTAAATACTAATGAAACACTTTGTTTCCTTCCAAATCTAAAAATTTGCAGCATTCTCATGTAGAAATTTTTATACCTTGGTTATAACCCATGCATAGCATTGGTCTGAGCCATTTTAAGACACACCTCTGATCCAGGGTAAACCCCTGATCTACATTAAGTGATAGAACCACATGTGAATATTCTTTCTTTGTAATAATTAATTCCACAATGTTTATTAATCTTGTTATTGTCATAAATGCTCTGCTTCTCTTTATATTTACCCTGAATGCATGTGTATGTCTGTGTGTTAACTTGTTTGCTTTGCTTTTTTCAGATTCAGTCTGCACCCATCCTAACCCATGAAGATCCCGTTTTACAGCTGAAGAGCTCTTAGGAGTTCTCTTCCAGAGCCCTTCTATTTGTCTAAGAGGGGGAGAGAGGGTCAGTTGGGCACCTGTTTGTAAGTGCAGGTGACTAAAACACCATCAGAAGGTAGACTGATGGGAAGGGTTGTAGAAGATGGTTAGGAGACACATCATGCTCAATTGCTCAGTCAGGTGCTTCATTGTCTTTCAGCTGAGATGAGACCTGGAAAAAGGATTAGGCACAAAAATCATATTCTCTCCCTCCCCAGGGACCTGCTTTTTTCGGTTTGACATCAGTGCAGACACCTGAAGGACAGAGCCACTTGCCGTTCTAGGGCACTTACCTTCTCAGAATAGCCTTTGCTGGAATGTAATTGTGCCATTTAATGGGTGTCTATATTTGAGCAACATTTAACTTACAAAGTCAGCTTTATTAACAATCTCAGTGAGCTCATGAATTACCCAGTTTCTTTTGCTTTTTCCTCCTAGTCCAGACCTTATCGTTTTCCATATTTTCACTTAATCCTCTCATTTGGATAGAGAAATTGAACCACAATTTGATTAGTACTACCTTTGCTTGTCATTTCTCAGGAACTTGCAGACCAAACCTGAGAGAATTCTCTCCTGAAATTATCCCTAATTATAACGCAGAGCTGTAGACTAGTCAAACCGGGAGCTTTCTGAATATGATTTACGTGCTTTTTCCTTTCTGGTCTCCCACCAGCTTCCCCATCCTTGATAATATAACGCTCCTGCTTTATGTTTTAGGAAAGTATCTTATATTTATAAAATGATTTTATTAATTATCTTTGGCCCCTTATGCGTTTTAATTAGACCCTGCAGAAACAACAAAATACCTGCCACCAGAAACTGGAGGACCTTTGTGCCTGGTTAGGGCAGGCAGAAAGAGTTTTGGAGGCCCACCAAGGGAAAGCCACCCAGAAGGGTCTCTCTGCTTTGCAGAAGAACCAAAGTGACTTGAAGGTTAGTATGAGTTCATCCATTTTTTTCTTTTCTTCAGCAAATATTTATAAACATTTGCCTTATTTTTATATTTATAAAGCCAGGAAGAAAACTTAGTGCTTACAACATACTAGTAAATAGACATCCCCACTCTCATGAAGCTTAGAGTCTATTGGCAAGGATAAACATGACACATGAACATGTAATTATTAACCGTTATTTCTGTAAAGGTAAAATTACATGAGAACATATAGCCAAGAGACCTAAAACAGTCTAGGATGTTAGAAGACATAACCTTTAAGAATAATCACTTAAGGGTCGGAGCCATAGTACAGTGGGTAGGGCTCTTGCCTTGCATGTGCCCAACCCAAGTTCCATCCCTATCATCCCATATAGGATTCCATGAAGAGACAGGAGTAACCCCTGAGCCAGAGTGTCGCCTAAGAATTATGTAAAAAAATTTTTTAAAAGAATTATCATTTAGCCTGTGAAATCAAAATTTGGCTGGATTAACTATCACACAGAGGAGTGGGAAGAGGAAGAGAACAGAGCAAGTAGAGGCCTTTGTGTCTATCTTGAAGTAGGAATGGATTGTACACAACATATTTGGGTGTTGAAAGGGAATCAGGTAAATTGGAGTGCAGACAACAAAAAGATTGTTGAACAATGAAACTGGAGAATAGGCGTGACCCATTTCATCACTGTATCACTGTATCACTGTCTTCCTGTTCATCATCGATTTGCTCGAGCAGGCACCAGTAACATTGATTTTGCTCGAGCAGGCACCAGTAACAGTATGTCCTGTCTCATGCTAGTAGAGCCCAAGGGCACCTGCTTGCTCCAAGAACATAAAAAGCCTCAAACCATTCCATCAGGTCATGGGAATGAGGTCTATAATTGTTACTGGTATTTGGCATATCAAATACGACACGGGTAGCTTGCCAGGCAGGTAGCATACTCTTGTAGTCATCTCTAAATCCAGCATGTATTGATGAACCACGCAGCCGCAAGTGGCAGCGAGAGCCGGGCTGTGATAGGCTGGTCTGCTGGATGGAGTTCTGACGAGGAGAAAGTCTGGATGTGGAAAATGGAGGCCCTTGTGGAGTGGGGGTCATCTGGCTTGTTCTAAGACTCTGCTGGGGTGGCGGGCCAGGGCTAGAACCCGTCTTCCCTCCCGGGCACCTCATGAGCAGCTGGGCACAGGGAAAGCCAGTAGCAGCTCTTCCCCATGTCTGTGAGTCTCTGGATCAGCATTACTGGGCCGGATTTAAAAAAGACTGCTGCAGGGTGGATCTCGATGAGCCAGGCTGTGATAGGCTGGTCTTCTGATGAGGGGGAAAGTCCGGATGTGGAAAATGGAGGCCCTCATGGAGTGGGGGGTCGTCTGGCTTGTTGCGAGGCTCTGCTGGGGTGGGGGGCCAGGGCTAGAACCCGCCTTCCCTCCCGCCGCCTCGTGAGGACCCACGAGAAAGGGGATTTCATCCCCTTTTTCTCAGACCTACTTCATATTCAGTATAAAGGCTGTGCTAAGGGATGATGAGTGATAACCGAGAAGTAAATGACCAGCCAGACTCAATTCTGCTAGAATCCTCTTGTTGATCTTCCTAGAGAACTCTGACTACTGAAGATAACACACTGTGAAGTGAGGTCTTTGTGGTTCTTTATTATTGGCAACCTCGTTCTTTTTTTTCTTCACTAAGTACTTGCATAGAACATTTCTTAATTTAAGTATTTTAAAATAAAATACTTAATGTTTGTTTTATTTTATTTTATTTTATTTGCTTTTTGGGTCACACCCGGCAGTGCTCAGGGGTTAGTCCTGGCTCTGCACTCAGGAATTACTCCTGGCGGTGCTCGGGGACCATATGGGATGCTGGGGATCGAACCCGCCGGCAGGGGCCGGCCGCGTGCAAGGCAAATGCCCTACCTGCTGGGCTATCGCTCCAGCCCAACTTAATGTTTGTTTTAAACGATGGCAAGATATTACAGCAGATAAGGAGCTTGCCTTGCATGAGACTGACCCCTGTTCAATCCCTGGGCACCCAGATTGTCCCCAAGCCCCACCAGGAGTGATCCCTGAGCACATCCAGGAGTAAGCTCTGAGCTGGGTGTGGTCTAGAAACTGAAAAAATAAGATAAAATTTGCTTTTGCAATGGTTTAGGCCTAATTTTTTTTTTTTTTGGGTCACACCCAGCGACGCTCAGGGGTTACTCCTGGCTCTGCACTCAGGAATTACTCCTGGCAGTGCTTGGGGGACCATATGGAATGCCGGGATCGAACCCGGGCCAGCACAGGCTGGTCGTGCAAGGCAAACGCCCTACCCGCTGGGCTATCGCTCCAACCCTAGGCCTAAATTTTAACAAATTTATCTAGTTTAGGTCACTTCTTTACAATAGTGTCAACACTTCTGGTTTTCATACACATATTTTTTTTTTTTTTTTTTTTTTACTTTTTGGGTCATGCCCGGCGATGCTCAGGTGTTATCCCTGGCTCTGCATTCAGGAATTACTCCTGGCAGTGCTCGGGGACCATATGGGATGCCGGGATTGAACCTGGGTCAGCTGCATCCAAGGCAAATGCCCTACCCGCTGTACTGTCATCCGCCCCGATGAACGTAATTAGTGTAGCTCACCACCATCAAAGTGCCTAAGAGCCTCCATCAGTGCCCCTTTTACATTACTTCCTGTCCATCAGTTCAGTTTCTCCCTCTCCTCTCTCTCTCTCTCTCTCTCTCTCTCTCTCTCTCTCTCCTCCACTTGTTCAGTATTCCGGGTTTTTAGGGGGTTGCCCACACCCAACTTTCAAGAATCACTTTTTGGGCTCAAGGGACCTTATGGGATGTTGGGGATTAAACACCCGTCAGTCATAAGCAAGGCAAACACCCTACTCACTGAGCTATTGCTCAGCCCTATAGTCTCAGTTTTATAGTCCTGGTAGGTCTAAACTCTTATCAGGCAGATTATAGTCAGGGAAAGATATGCTGTAGTTTGTTACAGACATGCTGTCCTCCCTCCAGGGTCTTAGAGCACAGAAGTTGAATCTCTCTGTTTTCATACATTCAGGATTTACAGGACGACATTCAGAACCATGCCACCTCATTCGCCAGTGTTGTCAAAGACATTGAAGGATTCCTAGAAGATAATCAGACCAAGCTGAGCCCCCATGAGTTGACAGCTCTTCGGGAAAAACTTCATCAAGCTAAGGAACAATATGAGGCTCTCCAGGAACGGACACGGGTGACCCAGAAAGAGTTGGAGGAAGTATTGACCTCAGCACTGCAGCAGGAAACTGAGAAGGTAACAGTCAGTTATAACACGTGGTGAATTTCAGAAGAGAGAATTAGAACTGTTTCCCTACACAAATACTTCTAAAGAGCAGGAGCTGCCTCAGAGAGCATATAGACTCACAAAGACAGGCTGCTTCGGGGCTGGTCTGGATCATGGTATTTGTTGTTAAGAAACATCCTGAAGTTACACTGATGTGTAGCCATATATCCAAAACACAGATCTAAGCTACAGCCACTGGAACTTTGTAACGTGCTTGTCAAGGTGACAGGCATGGAGAGGGGTGGGGGATAACAACCGAGTATGGGAGCACAGGTGGAAGGAAGCCGACGCTGGTAGTGGGGTTGGTGTTGAAAGTCTATATGCCTAAAGCTCAACGATCAATAACTTTGTAAATCAGTTACTTAATTAATTTTTTTTTAAAGTTTAGAAACATCCTTAAGAAGGAGCTAGAATTAGTTGATAGTACCACAGGCCCTATGACACTTGTCTTGCACATGGCCAATCTGGTTTCACCCCGGCATTTCATATGTCCCCAAGCCTGCAGGAATAATTTTTGTGCTCAGAACCAGAAGTAACCCCTGAGCACGCCAGATGTGTTCCAAAAACCAAAAAAGTAAATAAACTTGAAAAAATCCTGAAGAATTTTAAGCAAGTAATAGTTGATATTACAAAAGACAAACCAGATGTATCCTCAAAACTAATAAAAGTAAATAAATAATAATTAAAAAAACATCCTGAAGGATTTTAAGTAAAAGTTGATATTACAAGAGATAAGTAAGGGGCTGGGGAGATAGTGCAGTGGGGAGGGTGTTTGCCTTGCATGTAGCTGACCCAGATTTTATTCCCCATCCCATATTGGCCCCAAGCACTGCTAGGAATAATTTCTGAGTGCAGAGCCAGGAGTAAAACCCTGAGCATTGCCGGTGTGACCCAAACATGGAAAAGAAAAGAAAAAAAGACGAAGTTAAAGGTGATATTACAAAAGACAAATGTTTTGTTTTTTGTATACTTAGTAATCTGAAAAGTAACAGAACTTTATGAGGAAGGGTCATAACTGGGAGAAGGTAAAGCAAATAGCATTTTTAAAATATAAATGTTGGGGCCCGGGAGATAATAGTTCCATGGGTAAGGCACTTGCCTTGCTTGTGACTGGCCCAAGTTCAATCCCAGGCACCACATATGGTCCCCCAAGCCCTGACAAGAGTTATTCCTGAGCACAGCTTGTGTGACCAATAAATAAATGATCCAAACATGCTAGGGAGAAGGGCTGGGGAGTCTTAGTGGCCACAAGCTATGCCTAAAGTGCCATGACAGTTACACTGGGCATTGTGGCACTGGGATAACCAGAGAGAAGGGAAAGACTCAATGATCTTCTGAAAAGAAAAGAGCTCGCCAGTCAACATTGGCAAGCCAGCTTAGACTCCTTTGTCTGACTATGGTCTCTGATACTATGGAAGGAGGGTGGAGAACATAAAATGACAAGTTACCTGAAAATGGATTTCAAAAAGACATGAATGTGTCAATTAGCAGAAACTTTTTAATTAGTGAAAATGCTTGAAGGGTAGGGGATAATGGCGAGCCATTGAGCACTTGCCTTGCATGTATGAAGCCCTAAGTTTATCCCTGATACCACAGCAGAAAACTGACGGATCTGGCAGATAGTACAGAGGTTGCATGTGTTGATCCCCGCTTTCTATTTGTGGCACCACCTGAGTCCTGAGCATCACTGGGTATCATCCTGAAGGCCCAGACACACTTCTAGTTTGGTCCTTGTTACCCACATCATGACAAGACCCTCGCACTGAATCATCAGGCCTGATTAACTGAGCATCCCTGGGCAAGCCCTTGCTCCATTGGAGCACTGCTTGGGAGCCCTACCCCCACCAAAAAGATAAAAAGAGAACATTTTAAAAATGTTTAAATAATCAGATTATGCTCATGCTCTGACTGACAGAAGGGTGAGAGAAACAGGTGTTTTCCTTAGCAAATAGCCATACTCTTGAGGGCAGCTGCACTTTCTCTTTCCTCCTGTCATTGTCACTGTTGTTGCCATCTCCTGGGGTCACATACTCAGTGCTAGCCAAGGATCACATTCCTTTCTAGTAGTGGTACTTGTGCACCTTCTGGTAGGGCTCTTCAGGGTTGCATTTCTCGGCCATGATGCTCTCATATCTTTCAGTTTGCTGGCTGAGGGCTACACTTCTTCAGCCATGGTGCTCTCACACACCTGACTGTGCTACAGTCAGAAATCTCTTGACGTAGTGGATCACAGCAGAGCCCCTGGAATTGTACTCAATGCATATGGCAACATCAGGGATTGAACTTTGACCTTCCACTTGCAGCTCAAGCATTTTAAGGCATGGAACTATTCTCCAGACCGCTAACTTTGTGTGTGTGGTCCTAACAGCACTGTGTGTGCATGCTGGGTAATTGCTAAAAAGCACAGTGTGCGTGTCCAGGGTTTGAACCCAGTACCCAGCAGTAAAGTATGTGCTCTGTCTGGCACTGAGCTACATCTTCCTTCAAAATTAGCGCTCTCGGTCATATATGCCTAGGAGAGATTCCATGAGGCCTACCGGTGGTAGGCTTATTCTCATCTTAGTGAAGCCCTTTTATTTTGTGATTTTGGGGCACACTCAGTGATGCTCTGTACTCAGGAATTGCTCCTGGAAGTATACAGGGTTGTCAGGATTGAACCTCAGCTGGCCACGCAGAGGTTGGCAAGTGCCCTACCTGCTGTACTGTTGCTCTGGTCCCAGTAATGCCCTTTTATTTTTTTTCATTTATCTATCTATCTATCTATCTATCTATCTATCTATCTATCTATCTATCTATCTATCTATCTATCTATCTATCTATCTATCTATCTATCTATCTATCTATCTATCTATCTATCATCTATCTATCTATCTATCTATCTACTTCTTCTTCTCTTCTTCTTCTTCTCCTTCTTATTTTCTATCTATCTATCTATCTATCTCCTCTCTCTCTCTCTATCTATCTATCAGCCTGGAGCCAGAAATGGGTATACTAGAAGCAGAGTAGGAGAAAAATAAAGGGGCAGGAACAGGACAGAGAGCTCTGGGATGCCGAGGATCAAACCCTGGTCAGCTACATACAAAGCAAACTCCCTACCCACTGTGCTATCGCTCCGGCTCCTTACTCTTCTGTAAGGAGAACACAAAGCACTTACAGCCAATACACTCAGTCTGTCCATTTCAAGTGCCAACGAGGTGGGAGCTCACTCAAGGCCCCTCAGCAGGACTATGGGAGGACAGGGAAGAGGGAGAGCTCAGAGAGACGTGCTGAGGCCAGAAGCTGGAGGAGGCAAGATGAAAATGAGCTCCCAAGAGAGTCTCACTTCCTAAGACAAAAACTCCCAAGCCGTGGTTGCCACTGAGTGTTGCCAGGTCCTTCACGGCACGTCTTCAGTTAGTGATGCCCTGTTAAGTCCTGGGGTTTGTCTCCTTCCCCACACTTTTTATCTCTTGGATTGCTTCTTTTGGTTTGTTTTGTAACACACCCAGCTGTGCTCAGGGCATATTCTTTGCTCTGTGCTCAAGGATCATTCTTGGCAGTGCTCAGAAAACCATACATGGTTCTGGGGATTGATCCTGGGTCAGATATTTACAAGCAAGAAGCCTACCCACTGTACTATCTCTCGGCCCTACCCTGCTTTTTGTAAATTTTTTATTTTATTTAACCACTGAATTATTACAGAATTAGTACAGAATTAAAGTAATGAAGTCAAACAAAATCTAGAGGAGTAGAGAAGTTCTAATCATCTAAGAAAAAAATTCCCCCTGCTCCCTCTTTCCTTTTTTTTTTGGTCATACCCGGCAATGCTCAGGAGTTGCTCCTGGCTCTCACTCAGGAATTACTCAATTATTTATTATTCCTGGCCATGCTGGGGGACCACATGGATGCTGGTGCTCAAACCGGGTAAGCTGTGTGCACGGGAAACACCGCACTCCACTGTTTTGCTCCAGCCCCTGTTTTAGGGTATTTTCTTTGTTTTTGCTTTCTTGGCATGCTTAGTGAAATCAGTCAGAAGAAAAGGACAGATATAGAATGACTGCATTTGTCTGTGGGATATAAACATATAGCAGTGTTCTACTAATTGTTGGAAATGGTAACACCAGGAGAGAGAGAGAGAGAGAGAGAGAGAGAGAGAGAGAGAGGGGAGGGCAAAGTGCCTGCTATACAGGCAGGCAGGCTGGGGGGGGGAGGGACTCTGGAGACGTTGGTGGTGGGACATGTGCACTGGTGGAGGCATGGGTGCTGCAACATTGTATGACTGAAACATGTCTCGGGTTGAGATCTTGCATACTTGCTCTAGTGTACACCAAGGGTCACACATGTACCCACCAGGGGTCACACTTAGCGAGGCGTCAAGTTAGGGTTGTAGAACTCATCAGGCTCATAATTCACTAGCGCATCTTTTAGTTGTGTTGCTTGTAGAGTGTCACATCCTTTGTAATACTTATACACACTAGCTATGGTGCCCCCAGAAATCACTTACAGTACTGGGCTTCACAAACAGCAGAGCTGCTGAAACCACGCTCAGTGCAGAGGGTGACACCAGGGGTTTTAAAGTATGCATGGTAGGCATCTGTGCCCAAATAATTGTTTTAAGCAGATTTAGGTGTTTGTAGATGCAAAGACTATTTATGCCTGGTCTCAGAGTTTGTATTCTATTCTTTAGCCTAACAGTGTGACCTCCCTACCTTTACTGTAACTTAGGGGAATAATCTAAGCCCTTCTCACCACTATCTCTCTGTGACTTTCAGAGTCAGGCAGCAAAAGAGCTGGCAGAAAACAGGAGTAAGATCGATTCTCTCTTGGATTGGGTGACTTCAGTGGGATCACCTGGTGGACAGACAGAGCAGCTGTCTGGATCTAGCCCACAGAAAGGAGCCTTGGATACCATTGATGGTCACCCGGGGTGAGCAGAGCCCCAGAGGAGCTGGATAAACAGTGCGAGAAGATGAAGGTGAGAATATGATCTTGTTCCCTTGCTGTGTTGGGGCCATCTCTTCTCTCCTGGGAAAGCTGCTGTAACCCCTCTGCCCCTCGGGTCAGTGGCTCTTCTCTGTCTCAGTGCATTCTTTGATGTCTCAGAAATGGCACATTGGCTGCCCCCCCTTGTGTCCTTTCCCCCTTCCTTTCTGTGACACCGATCTGTACGGCTGATCCTTCTCCCTTTCCTATCACCAATATCTGAAGAACCAACGTGCTGCCAGATAGTATTTCAGACATCTTCTTACTTCCTTCTTCCTTCCTTCCTTCCTTCCTTCCTTCCTTCCTTCCTTCCTTCCTTCCTTCCTTCCTTCCTCCTTCCTCCTCCTCCTTCCTTCTTCCTTCCTTCCTCCCCCCCCCCCCCCCCCCCCCCCCCCCCCCCCTCCCCCCCCCCCCCCCCCCCCCCCCTCCCCCCCCCCCCCCCCCCCCCCCCCCCCCCTCCCTCCCCCCCCCCCCCCCCCCTCCCTCTTTTGGGTCACCTGGCGATGCTCAGGAGTTACTCCCTGACTCTGCACTCCAGGAATTACTCCTGGTGTTGCTCAGGGGACCTTATGGGATGCTGGAGATCAAACCCGGTCAGCTACATGCAAAAGCAAACTCCCTACCTACTGTGCTATCGCTCCAGCCCCATCAGGTGTCTTTTGATCTTTCACAATATACTTGCCTTGCTTAGGCTAATTAATTCACCACTTATCCATCACCAGTTGTGTTCATGAATCTGTATAATTTATCCTGAACTTTAAAACAGTAATATATAAATTAGTCTGTGGGGTCCCAGAGAGAAGAGTGGGCAGGGTGCTTGCCTTGAATGCAGCTGTCCTGGATTTGATCCCCAGCACCCTGTATGTTCCCCTGAGCCTGCCAGGAATGATCCCTGAGCAGAGGCAGGAATAAATCCTGAGCATTGCTAGGTGTGGCCCAAATCTCCCTCCTGCCACCATCAAAAGAAAATCAGTCTTTAGGGGCCAGAAAGACAATACAGTGGGGTAAGGCAGGCGCCAACCCCGACATTGTTTGATCCCCTGAGCCCTGCCAGGAGTGATCTCTGGGTCTGTGCTCACTTAATCATTTTGTGGTGAACAGGGAATCATTTGGTGCCAGGGATGGAACCCACGCCTCCTGCATGCCAAATATGTGCTCGGCCCTTTGAGCTGTCTCTCCATTCAGTTCCAAGTTCAAATTGAACATGGCTTAAGGTTCTCTTTCTTCATCCTCATATAAACATAGGCTCTGCTCCTGTTTGTTTTTTCCCGGTACTCGTCTTCCCTCGCATTCCTGTCTAGTTGTAGTGATCCTTTCCAGGTCATGCACTGTCCTTCCTGTTCTCCCACTCTCCTCTGTCCTACTCCTGCTTTTTTTTTTCTTTTTTTTTGGTGGAGGGGATGTTTTTGTTTGTTTGTTTGTTTTTGGGTGACACTGCCACTGGGTGGATCACACACAGAGTGACCACCAGGTGGGTCACTCTTGGGTCCATAAAGGGTACTTAGCATTGAGCCAGGTTTTGCCACGTGAAGGACAAGCATCCTGCCTACTGTACTGTGTCTCCAGATCCCTTCTTCTTGATTTTTTTTTTGGTTTGGCTTTTTTGGGTCATACCTGGCACTGCTCAAGCATTACTCCTGGCTCTGCACTCAGAAATTATTCCTGGCGTTACAGGCATTGTTTGGGTGACCATATGGGATGTTGTGGTTTGGCCATGTGCTGGGCAAACTCCTTACCCACTCTGCGATTGCTCTGGCTCTGCTCTTAACATTCTGGCCTCCTCATGTAGAAATGACAGAAGTAGCCAGCCCTTGGTTCATTTTCACTCTTTTCTTCAAATCTCAGCTTAAATATCACTTCTACTATGAAACCCCTCTTTGCTATGCATTGAGTATATTCCTCTTACACCCTTCCCAACATGATTGTTTTGTTTTGTTTTTGTTTTTTGAGGGGCAGTGTTATACCTGGCAATGCTCAGGGTTACTCTGATCTCAGCAATTACTCCTGACATTGCTTGGGAGACCATATAGGATGCCAGGAATTGAACCTAGGCTGACCACATGCAAAGCAAGCTCTCTGCTCACTGTACTATCTCTGAAGCCCCGTGTAACATTTTTTTTTCTGAATTGAAGGCAGAAACCATTCCTTCTCATTATTTATCTCTACTCATTAATTTATAATTGTTACTGGTATCTGGCATATCAAATACACACGCTTAGCTTGCATGAAACAGGTCATATGGAGATGTTACTGGTGCCCGCTCGAGCAAATCGACGATGAACGGGAAGACAGTGATACAGTGATACAGTGATACTCATTAATTTGAATAATATTAAGCACTTGGTATATGTCAGGAATTGTAGCTAAACCGTCTACTAGGACATTAGCTGGTAGGCACATTATATTTCATGATTAAAGGACAGTTAAATATTTAGGAAACTTATAAAACATGTAGATCTCCTATTTTTATAGTCACAGTCATAGAAAATTTGGGTTATCTTGAGTATTCTGTTGGACACTTTATGTGGCCCATTGCCTTATGCTTTGTAGTATCAAGAGGCTATAGGCCTCTGGTGTGACACTTCTGTGCTTTTAAGTTCAATTGTCGTGGTGTGGTAGTCTTATACTATTACAGAATAGAGATGATTATGTTGTAATATAAAACCTCAGAATACTTCTTGAAGGCAGGAGTGGTCAACCTAATTAAGAAACATCTCCATACCGGAAAGGATGCCTTCCTATGGATGGCTATTTGGGTGGCGTACAAATAAACTTTAAAACATCTATTTCAGATTTGGCCAAATAGCAGTAGATATTTGTGGACAGAAAAGATAGCATGTGTTTTGTATGTGGGAGGTCTAGGTTTCATCCTCGGTACTGAATGGTCCCCTTAGCAGCACCAGGAGCAACCCCCAAACACAGACGTGGTGTGGACCCCAAACTAAAGGCCAACAGTATATATTTGTCACCACTTTCCTGAGATGACATTGGAGGCAAAACTATTGATATTTGGCTATTGCTTTTGATTTAAACTGAAACTGGAAAGTATTCTCTTTTGTTATTGATCAGGTTTGGAGGACAACCCCAACTGTGCTCAGGGCTTATTTCTGGCTCTATACTTAGGGATTAGCCCTAGCAGTACTCCGGGAACCATGCAGGGTCAGAGAATAAGGTGAGGTCAACCACGTGCAAAGCAAGCACTGTACCCTGTCTGCAATCCTGCACAAAAAAAGGTTTGTTTTTTTTTTAATTAGGCTCTGTAGGACTGAAGAGATAGTACAGGGACCAAGGTGCTTTTATGTGTATGGCCCTGGTTTAATTCCTGCAGTGCTTATGGTCCCCAGGCACTGCCAGAAGTGATTTCTGAGCCGGCCAAAAGTAATCCCTGAGCACAGATCCAGGAGTAAGCCCTGAGTACCTCTAGGTGTGGCCCAAAAAGGCAAAAATAGAAAAGTAAACTCTAGTCCTTCTGTGTATCTGGATCAGCAGTATAGACCGGAGCACTGATCCAACTCTTTCTGTTATCTGACAGACTCAGGCAGAGCATAAAGATCCACATAGAACATAAACATAGCCTAAATTACCAGTGCTAGCCAGAAAAGCGTCTACTTTTATAATATGCAACTATCTAAGGAATTCATTAGCCAAGATCTTTCTTAGTAGTAACAGTCTTCTATATGTAGTGGTGTCTCACAGAAAATAAGTACTAGCACTTTTCATTGTCCTGTTTATGGCATATCTAACTTATTCTCTTGTTCCGTGAATGTCGGTAATTACTTGTCCATTTCTATCTTTTTCTCAGTCATAGGGTGCCGTTTGTGAAGAATTAACTTATAGTTACTGCTTGTTTATCTTTTTTACAGCCATATGACTTTACACATATATTTTTGGTTTATACTTTTCCCATTTTTAATATGTATTTTTGTAAGTTTGCCTGCTTTGTATATTATAAACCATAAATCAGCTTATAATAAGTGAATTATACTTAAAATATATAAGGCTGGAAAGATAGTACAGTTGTTAGGACATTTGTGCCTTGCACGGGCCTACCTGGGTTTGATTCTGACACCACGCATGGTCCCCATGAGCCTGCCAGGAGTGATCCCTGAATCCAGAGTTAGTAAATTCTGAGCTCTGCTGGGTGTTATCCAAAAACCAAAACTTTTTTTGTAAAAAAAAAAAAAAAAAAAAAAAACCTGATCCTACCTGTATTAGTTTAGCTGTCATGGTGCGATAGCCCAGTGGGGAGGGCATTTGCCTTGTATGAGGATGACTTGGGTTTGATCCTAGGCACCACCAGGAGTAATTCCTGAGTGAAGAGCCAGGAGTAACCACTGAGATTTTCGGGTGTCCCAAAAAGAAAAAAAACATGGGTGAGAAAGAGTGTTGATTTTTGAGCCTTTTGAGATCTCTCTACCTCAAGCTGTAGTCATAAGCAAATTTTTTTTTTTTTTTTTTCTTTTTTTTTCTGGTATTATTTGCCAGGCCCGTCACCAAGAACTGCTGTCCAAGCAACAAAATTTCATCCTGGCTACCCAGTCAGCGCAGGCCTTTCTGGACCAGCACGGCCACAACCTCAGCCCTGAAGAGCGAGAGACGCTGCAGGAGAAGCTGGGGAAGCTCAAGGAGGATTACGCGACTTCCCTGGCCCGGTCGGAGGCAGAGCTGAAGCAGGTCCAGGCGCTACGGGACGAGCTGCAGAAGTTTCTGCAGGACCATAAAGAGTTTGAGACCTGGCTGGAGCGTTCTGAGAAAGAGCTGGAGGACATGCATAAAGGGTGCAGCCGCCCCGAAGACCTTCCCTCCCTGTTGAAGCGCCAAGGCAGTTTCTCAGAAGATGTGATTTCCCATAAAGGTGACTTGAGATTCGTGACTATCTCGGGACAGAAAGTCTTGGACACAGAAACCAACTTTGAGGAAGACAAAGAACCATCCATAGCTGGAACCTTAGTGAAGGAAAAGCTGCAGGACGCAACGGAAAGATACACCGCTCTTCATTCAAAGGTAGGAGGGAGCTGCTCTGGTAGAACAGTGCTTTCAGAGGCTCAGGGAACTCAGGATACAGTCCAAAAGCATCTGGATCATAGGCGGAGAGTCCCCATGAGCTCTGCAAAGCAGTGCACAATATGTTGGCCTATGCGCTCTCTAACATCTGATCCTAGCACGTGAAGGTGAGTCTCACTCCAGTGTCCGCTGTCACTACAGCGGACAAGAGTCTGGAAAGAGCACAGGGAAAATTTAACCAAAAACACACTTTGTGTTCCTATATGGACCATCTAGGATAAATCCTTATTTCCTCTGTACCAAAGAAACCCCTGCTTCCCTGCCTTATGCATTCTGTCAGCATATATAATACACACCCAAAAAACTAAATAATTTTTATAAACTTTCTTGGCCTTCAACCTGATGTGTATTTCTTAGCTGGTTTGTCACTCAGCTCTCTGAATCTTCCCAGTTCTATAAAAAATATGGGGGGAAAGTGTGGCTCAGATAATGAGGACACAACTTATGGATGATGGTTGCTACCCTTTGCCTACAGAGGCCTTGACACTGTCTTTAACTAGTTTCTGCAGAATCATAAACTAGCTGTAGTTATAAATCGTGAGTGTCTGCCACAAACCCAGGCTTCTCTTTACCTCTGAAGCGTTGGCCTCAGCTCTGGCATTGCTGAAGTCCACCTTCTCTTGTCTGGCAGTGTACACGGTTGGGCTCTCACCTGAACATGTTGCTCGGCCAGTACCAGCAGTTCCAGAGCAGTGTTGACAGTCTACAGGCCTGGATGCAGACTTGTCAGGCCAGTGTGGAAAAGCTCCTCTCAGATACTGTTTCATCTGACCCCGAAGTCCTGCAGCAGCAGCTTGCAACAACAAAGGTAAGCCAGAACAGAGTCTATTTAACTGCATGGGTCAGAATCCCCATCCCAACCTCCGGAAAAGGAAGAAGTAAATACTTGCGTAAATATAAGGCAGTGGTTGGGATGCCTTCGACAAGACCAGAGCCCTCACTCTTTATTCTAATATTTGCGCTATGCATGAATAGAGAATTAGCCTATGATGATGCTTGGTAGTTCTAGATGCTTAAAACTAGCCTTGATTACTGAGATGTTTTCCATTTTCTTTTTTTATGGATAAGCAGCAGTTGCAGGAACAAGTGGCTGAGCACCAAGTGCCTGTAGAAAAGCTCCAAAAAGTGGCTCATGATCTTATTGAAATTGAAGGGGGAGCCAGCCCCAGACCGCAAGCATGTCCAGGGAAACTACAGGTACGAAGCTGCAATGCAGGAGTGTTCCCCTGATTTCTTGTTTGTGCCTCTGTTTTATAATGCACCACATGGTGTTGGGCAAGTCATCTGGGATTGGGAGTAGGGATGTAAGTATGAGTCGCGCACTCTTTAATGAACCTTATTCTTGCACGATTGAAGAACTTTTGCAATTTGTTTCAACCCTGTGGCGCTTGATACTCTGCCTTCTAACTGTGCTCTCCTTGTTTCCCAAGTAAACAGTCATTTCTTTTCATTTTCTTCCTAAATTTGTTCATATTATTTAATCGCTGTTAATTAAGTATCATGAACGAAGAGATCTTCTTCATGCTTTAAGTGTAGGCAAAAGGTTGCTTCTTTTTGCATAATCCTGACCATCCTTCCTCTGTCCCTCCCCCCCCCCCAAAATAAAGATAATCATTCCCCCCTTTGGGTTTTTTTTTTTTCTTTTGCCCTGCCCCTCAAGGTGTTGCAGGTGTGGCTGAAGTTCCCGGCCGCGCCAGTAGGTGGCAGACAGGAGACAAGCTTGTCTATACCCAGAGCTCTGCCCGTGGGCCCTGGATGGTTGATGGTGACATAGAAAAGAACTGGGCCTCCTGGGATGAACCCAGAGCCATGGCAGAGCCTGGCAAGCTACCCGTGGTATATTCATTATGCCAAAAACAGTAACAATAATGAACCTCGTTCCTCCTTCCCAATGAATGGAGATGTTACTGGTGCCTGCTTGAGCAAATCTATGAACAACGGGAAGACAAGCGATACAAGTGATTTTCTTTTTTGGGTACACCCGGCAATGCTCAGGGGTTACTCCTGGCTCTTTGCTCAGGAATTACTCCTAGCAGAGCTTGGGGACCATATGGGATGTCAGGAATCGAACACCGGTTGGCCACGTGCAAGGCAAATGCCCTACCCACTGTTCTAGCGATCTGGCCCCAGTTATTCCCCCTTTTAAATACTCCAGTACTCATGAGGTTCTCTCTGGCACAACTCTTAGACCACAAGAGGTGATTGGACCTGTAGGATGTGCCCCATGTGACTTCTTTGTTGTTGTCAGGAAACCTGGCTTTCTCTAAGTGTGCATAGATTAAATGGCCTTGATTGCTAATGGCTTTAGAGGTGAGAAACAGACATCTTTGGGTCAGTCTTGCCTCTGCCATACAACTCCAAGGACGTGCTCCTGCAGCTCCTTCCTAGTTAACAATACCCTGTCTCTCTCCACCACCTCCCTCAGCCTCTGTTTAACCTCTGCCTTTCCAAATAAACTTTGGCAGATGGCTGAGTCTCTGGCCCGTGCAGTGACTGTCTCAGCCTTGCTGCATGTGTCTCGTAAGCATCCATTGTCTTGACTTGAGGAGCAGCCCTGCATTTCCCGGGGTCCCTGTAGTTACCAGATAACTACACAGTACCAATAAAGTACTTAAGATTTTTACTTATTTAAATTTATTAATGCAGCATCCCCTGGAATTTAATTTCATATTGAGACCATACTTGGCAGTACTCAGGAGTACTCCTGGGGCCTTGTGCCCAGGAATCACTCCCTGGTAATACTCTGGAGACTAGTCTCCATATATAGTGCTGGGAATCAAATCAGGGTTGGCCGCATGCAAGGCAAGCTCCATAACTCTTTTGTCTTATTTTGTTTTGGCTTGGGGCCACACTCCACAATGTTTGCAGTTACTCATGGCTCTATGTTCAAGGATAGCTTCTGGCAAGGGACCATATGGGATGCCGGGAATTGAACATGGGTCGGCCAGCTATGTCCAAGGCATATGCCCTACCCACTGTACTCTCTCTCCAGCCCCATATTTTATTGTCATAAGTCTATAAAAGCTGAGGGTTTGTTTTATCTTAAATATTTTTAGTCTCTCAGTTTCGTTTAGTTTCAGCAGTCACATATTTTCTGGCAGTTAGAAGGTGCTAAATAATGCTTATAGAGTTTCACCCATACTAATGCACTTTAAGTCTATTCCTTCTGTCTGGATATCTGTTACTTGTCTAGTTAACAGGTATAGTACATCTTAAATTCATTCTTTCAAAAAGCATAATACAAGATAGTTTTCTCTTGGCATTAATTTTCCAGATTCCATAGTCAGCTGTTTTCAGAACCTCTCCAGTAGCCTGGCAGAGCGCTCTGCTTCACTGCAGAAGGCAATTGCCCAATCTCAGAGTGTTCAAGAAAGCCTGGATGGCTTGTTGCAATCCATTGGGGAAGTTGAACAAAACCTGCAGGAGGAGCAAGTGACTTCACTGTCTTCTGGAGTCATCCAAGAAGCCCTGGCCACCAACATGGTAAGATCTCGGCCCAAGAGTTAACACAAGAGGGTGTGTTTACTGAGTTACATAATTCACCATTTTCGAAAAGTCTCGGCACAAGAACTCATTTCCATGAATCTTTGGATTAGATGTAAAGATGGGAGCCAGAGAGATGGTACAGCAGTAGGGTACTTGCCTTTATGGGAGCAACTTGAATGTGATCCCTGGTACCTTATATGGCCCCCTGAGCCCTCCAGGAATGATTTCTGAGCACAGAGCCAGGATTGAGCCCTGAGCACTGCCTGGTTGTGGCCCAAAAAACAACCGAACAAAAAAAGTAATGATAATTCATATACAGACATTTCTACCCGATTTCCAGATTATTGTTATGCTTGAGGAAAAGTGGCAGCAATAGCTAAGTCATTTGATGGAACGGGGTGGAGGATTTCAGAAGATTGACATATGGTATTTGAAGTTTAGTTTCAACTTAACTAAACCCCCTCAAGCATGCAAGGTCTAGTTATGAGAAGTGTATTAGTTTGTAGTTCAGCGTTCCTGAAATAAGTGGACCGGAACCTAACAGACATGTTTGTTTTGTGTGTACAGAAATTAAAGCAGGACATTGCTCGGCAGAAGAGCAGCTTGGAGGCCACCCGCGAGATGGTGACCGGCTTCATGGAGAAGGCAGACAGCGGCACAGCCGCAGTGTTGCAGGGCAAGCTCGCAGAGGTGAGCCAACGCTTCCAGCAGCTCTGCCTGCAGCAGCAGGAGAAGGAAAGCTCCCTCAAGAAACTTCTACCCCAGGCGGAGATGTTTGAGCATCTCTCTGATAAACTGCAGCAATTCATGGAAAACAAAAGTCGGGTGCTGGCCTCTGGAAATCAGCCAGATCAAGATATTGCACATTTCTTCCAGCAGATTCAGGTGAGAATCTACCTGCCACATTGGCAGCATGAAGGGGCAAGGAGGGCAGTGGACCAACACTTACTCTGCACTGTATGTGTCAGTGTACTGGAAACTGCCTACGCGGTCTTAAAAAAATTATCACCGCACTTCTGTAAACTAGGCATTATTTGTTCATTAATATATAGACTCGGGGCAGAGACAGTACAGTCAGGTGAGGTCACTTGGGCTTGCACGCAGCCAATCTTGTCCATCCCCCCGGTACCACATATTGTCCCTCACTTCCCAGCAGGGTTGATCCTTAAACACAGAGTTAGGATTAAGTCCCGAGCACCACTGGATATAACCAAAAAGAAAAACCAAAACATATACCATGGATTTAGTTTTCACTTACCCTCTATGTTCAGCTCAGATCAGCTGGAATATTTAACATTCCACTTAGCATGTGCTTTAACGGTTGCTGCAAAGCACATGATTTACATTTCATTAGTAAAAGGTTTCTCATGACTTTGCCTGACTTTCAAGGGGGTGGGGAAATGTAATTGTGCCATGCACCTAGTAAGAACAAAACTAGAAAAAAATGTGGAAAGTTTACTACATACTACGGGGGTGTGTGGGGGGTGTTTGTGGATGTGTGTGGGGGTGTGTGTAGTACTACTGGTTCATGGTATATACTTAACATAATTTTACTAGTGGGTATGTGTAGTACTACTGGTTCATGGTATATACTTAACATAATTTCACTAAGTAGTGACTGAGTTCAGTTCAATTCCAGAATGTCTACGCCTGCTCACATTACCCCCTTCAAGACCACACAGCATTCGAATATTTGTGCATTCAGTACCTTGGTTTCTCCAAGTTCCTGACTCTTTCCTTATTAAAATCTCATCAGTTTTGTTTGGTTTACTCATCTAACTTTTTTACTGTTTTGAATACTTTAAAATTTGTTGTGGGGGCTGGAGCGATAGCATAGCGGGTAGGGCATTTGCCTTGCAAGCGGCCGACCTGGGTCTGATTCCCCAGCATCTCATATGGTCCCCCAAGCGCCGCTGGGAGTAAATCCTGAGTGTAGAGCCAGGAGTAACCCCTGAGCATTGCTGGGTGTGACCAAAAAGCAAAAAAAAAAAAAAAAAAAAAATTGGTGTGTGTGTGTGTGTGTGTGTGTGTGTGTGTGTGTGTGTGTGT